>OX438769.1:7020340-7223237 GCA_949316455.1 Acleris holmiana
GACGTCGTTTGTATTTGACATAGCGTTGAAATTGTTAAAGACCGCGCGATCCTCTCGTGACTGGTGTCCGTGGTGCGGTGATTGCCCATCAGGTGACCCGCTGGCTCGTTTGCCTCCTCTATATCATAATAAAACTGTAAATGTCTTTTGACTAACTTAATGTTGTTGGTTTAAATACCATTACAACCGTCATTCATGTTTTAATCCTTAAATACACAGGAAGGTCGCATATTTAGAAACGCTTACGCTTTACCCAAGACCATTATATTTCTTGGTAACAAAACGGATGAAGCATGGCAATTGGCCACTTTCTGTGTTATACAGTAACACAATAGTTTACTGCTACATAAACGCATATTGCTCGTCTCAGGCAACCTAACGTGTATATAATATGTATATATCTATACATTATTTGGAATAAAGGTTCTCCTACGCACAATCAACTACCGTAACCATTAACCTAACCAAGGTCTGCTCCTTGCCCCCATCCACGACCCTCATATCATTATATCCTCGTAAGACCCGGTGTCCTATAAAAAGTACATAATCCAGGCAATTCAATTTAAATCTTATTTCAAGGAGTATAAAGTTCATTTTTATTTGTTTCAAAATTGAAAATGTAATTTAAGTGCAAAGCTAATTGAACTTTATTTCCTTGCTGGTAGATTCAAATTCCTACTAACAAAAATCTACCGGATTGTAGTATGGTGGGTCTCAAGAGGATAGTAATGGCGACCCTGCCTTAGAACCGAAGAATCTCTAAAGAAAATCTGTTAAATCCGTTGCAAGACCATATTGCGTTGAATTCCATAAATCTTTTTGAGGACATATCATTAATTATATTTTTCTTATTCAGAATGAGTCCCTACTAGCGTGCATTTTTTTACGAAGTCTCACCGTATCCCAACACACACAATCTTTTCCAGCCTGAACATTCTAACGGCAACGTAAACGCCGGCATCGAGATGCAGGAGCAGACAGAAATCGAGGAGCCGAAGCCCAAGGCCAAGGAGGCGCACGGGCACGAGGAGGAGCCATTCAGCGAGATCATGATCCACCAAGGCATCCACACCATCGAGTACGTGCTGAGTACCATCTCGCACACCGCCTCGTACTTGCGGCTGTGGGCGCTGTCGCTCGCGCACGCTGGTAAGTCCTCCGAAATCTCAGCGTTAGGGCCAATTTTTTAAATCCCCAGCCCCTATTTCACCATCTTGACAATGACACGTGACAGGTGACAATTCGGTATACACTGCAAAGTTAGCACGCTCATACATCACTTGGTTTCATATAAGCTGCGCCATGTACACTGAAACCATGCGCCATGTGCGCTGTGACCTTTCATTGTCAAAATGGCGAAATATGAGGCAGATAAGTATCTAGTAGCTAGAGCTATAGGCCGAGTTGTTTGATCACTAGTTAACTGAACTAATGGTTAAAATTCGAAAGAATTCAAAATTTTACAGATTTCCTTGAGATTTAACCATTACTTACGATTTTTAACAATTTATTAGTTAGTTTAACTACTGATCAAACAACAGGCCCTTAATCATCACGTTTCTTTTCTTTGTCATATGACGGACTTATAGTATTATCGAATGCACCCCGTCCTACTCGTTAGTTCGTACCGTAAAACGGGGTAAATACGGACCAAGGGGTAAAAAGGGGCTCAACCTAAAATGACTATATTACTAATTATAAGACCGACATAATTTCCAATAGAACATTACGTTATTTTTATTTTATTTATACTTGATCTTATTTGTAACAAATTATGCCGTATTTTAGGTTGTGTCCTTATTTACCCCGTTTTACGGTACTTTATATTAATATTACTAATACTAGTATTTTTAAATTAAAATAAAATCTCAACTTAATGGATTTTCCTGTGTACAATATTTTAAATTAATAAGATGCCCATAGATGTCGAAATTCGACAATTTGCTCCAAAATATTTTATGCCAACTGTGCAGTCCGTTCTATAACATAACCGTGGGACGCTCTATAAACGAATGCTAATTACTTATTCTGCCTACCCCACTCTGGGAATGAAGGCGTGATGTTATGTATTTATTTATTTAAACTTTATTGCACAATACGCAAAGTAGGTACAAATGGCGGACTTAAAGCATGTAATTTCTTATTCTCGTCTCCAGAATTGTCTGAGGTCCTGTGGAGCATGGTGCTCTCGATGGGGCTGAAGTCGGACAGCTACGTGGGCGCCATCAAGCTGTACGTGGCGTTCTGCTTCTGGGCGCTGTTCACGCTCGCCATCCTCGTCATGATGGAGGGGCTCTCCGCCTTCCTGCACACGCTGCGTTTGCACTGGTAACTATTATATAATTATATTCGAGGACACCTGCGTGTTGGGTACACGTTAACATTCCCTATGCAAAAGGTTTCATTTCATTGTCCTCGCACTTACAGCGCGTCGTAAGTTACCTGGTCGTTTTTAGTGATCCATACATGGAGCACTGGACTTTGAAGGTGTTATACCATAATTTCCTTTAGTGTTGTACTTAAATAAGTACAACACTGCCCCGAGGCAGTGGTCCAGCTGACCAAAATTAGCATCATAAATATGAGGTAGGTTTAGTTTATGTTAGTTATTTAGCAGGCCTGAAGGGCCACACCACCCAGAAACGTGCCTGTCGAGCCTGATAATAATATATTCAATTGGAAATTATTGATCAGATGGACCAAGTAGTTGGACCACTGCCCCTTATTATTTCTCAATCGCTCAAAGGTTACCTCGTTAGGATCCCATATAGTGATAAGTTCGCATTTGTATATCCCTGAAGAAGTATATTTCTGTCTATTTTATAATTGTTATCTCTTTTGTTTGTACAATCGTTGTTATTTCCCTTCTGTTAAAAAAAAAGGCGCCGGCGCTAAACGTCGGCATTGTCAACCCTTTTCTAGGCGATGTATATGATACATACCAATAACATTCACTTTTTATTATTTGTTAACATTTATTTACGCTGTTTAAAATTCTCAAGAGGTTTGAATTTACGACTTTTTTTATCTTGCCAAGAAAAGGGTTTATTTCTTGTGGTCATAGTGAGATACATTCAGGGTTGCATCTGTATATATAGTACCAATTCAAATTCTATGTAAGTTTCTGTGTTATCTTCTAAATAAATGAACAAAAAATTGCCACTTCGTTGATGACTGGCGTCTGAGACACCTACTACTTCGCTGCTTGGTGTTCAAAAGGTTAACAACGATGTTTGTATTACAGGGTGGAGTTCATGAGCAAGTTCTATTCCGGTCTGGGGTACATTTTCCAGCCGTTCTGCTTCAAGACCATCCTCGAACAGGAGGAGGATGAAAAGTAGTCTAGTAAATCACAGTATTTGACTTTCTTTGTGTATTAAAGGTCACAAAACATTTTGATTAATTAAATATTTATGCATGTTTGAAATACTTGTTTCATTTTACTGAACCCTTGGTCAAAGGCTTTTTATAGACCGCTTACGTTAAGTTTTAATTTGAACCTAAGTATCCGTGATTCAAAGTTCAATTTACGTTAGCGTTATGCATCTTGGAGCCCCCAGATGCGATTGAATGTACGGGAAAAGTGGCTTGCTCAAAAATAATTCCTAATCCGTAACATATTTTTGTTTGTCTCTGCATGTAGATTAACGCAGCCTTTTAAGTGTTGATTATTTAAAAACAAGTACCTAAATGAACCATGGAGATATTTACCAAGTTGGTGCAAAAAAATACAAAATTAATTCTATAACTTTATTATGCATTGTAAATATTGTGCGTATAACAAAAATATAAATTGAACATAGTACTCATGTGGACAGAAAACTTCCTAGTCCTTAGCAAAAACAAATTTGCAGTTGGCTTTTACCCTATAGTTTTAGAGCGACCTACTTTGGAGAGGGGTGGAAATTATTTTTTAGATTATTTGAACCATAGAATAAGCATAGCATAGAAGCTGGCAAGCGAGATGAACTTTTCACCCGCTCTCTCTCTTCTTTTTAGATCGTGTATTACTCAAGATACAAAAAAATAAGCTGTAATTTTGTTTCAACTGTCAAGGATTTTTTTGGAGTTCCAGTACTACAAAATCAAAAAAAATATCTTATTATTTATAGATTTCCGTAGAGATTTCGTCAATGTCAAGGAAATAAGAGTATAATAGTAAATAAACAATATAACAGCCAATGACAAGACTCATACGCCAATGTCATCGATACGTGACCAACCAACTCTAAATAAAACCTTCTACGATGGTGTTAAAGTTCCTTTTATCTACTAGACGGTTGGTTCCGTGGCGTACAGAGCACGACACTTCGTTTGTTTTGTGGCGGTGAAGAGGTTAAGTTGACGTCTTGATGTTGTATTACTAAATCGAAAAGTCCTTATTGTGACGATTACAGCAGACAACGCGTAAGTAACACCATCACGGCTATGTTCTCAAGTTCGTTTTAGCCTTTTCTAATATGTCCTTCTTGATTTTCGGGTAGTCGGGATGCGCCTTGAGGATGTGGCGGCAGACGACGATGCATTCCGGGTACTTCTTGAGCTTAAGGTAGGCGTGGGCGAGCTTGTAGCCGACGGCGAGGTCGGTTTTACCCGCGAACGACCACGCGTTGTCATAGTTTTGGGCAGCGCTCTTGTAGTTTTGATCTTTTTCTGACAGATAACCTGCAAATATCGAGGATTTCAATTATTATGATCCCTCGGTTTGCTAAAACTGAACACAAACGAGTTTGTAATTTCAGAAAAACACTGACTTCATAAAATTGTGTCTGTGTGAAATTCACCCGGCCTGGGCCTCTATTCAACTGCGTTATAACGATATCGTGTTTGACGTGTTTTAGAATCGTTTATGTCACAGTCGCCATTATTGTAAATGACATAAGAGTTATGAAAACGTTGACAATACGGAACAGGTCAAATACGATATCGTTATTACCGTGTAGAATCCCAGGGCTGGGCCTCTATTCTGCTGCGTAATAACGATATCGTGTTTGAGGTGTTTTAGAATCGTTTATGTCAAGTCGCCATTATTGTAAATGACATAAGAGTTATCACAACGTTGACAATACGGAAACACGTCAAATACGATATCGTTATTACCTTGTAGAATCCCAGCCCAGGGCCCCCATTCTGTTTATAATTCGGATACCATTATTGTCAAGTAAATATGAGTTATCATAAAGATAACAAACAACACGATAACATGCCAAAAAAATATCGTCTAACAAATAAGACCCCCTGTGTCCCTGTGGCTCCGATTTCTCTCCGCATATAAAAAAAATATATAAGGACAGACACAAAAACCGTGTCCTATAGAAAGCAATCCGCGAACGCTTTTACGCGAAAAGATCGGATCTGCATTAACTAATGAGGTTATCTATGAAAGGGTATTCTCAGAAAGTGAAAACGTAGCGGATAACAACTCAATTTTCGTATGGCGTTTCAGTAAACTGCCCTCATAAGACAACATAATTAAATGCCACGGGACAATCTCACACATATTGATTTAGTCGCAAACTAAGTTCTAGGCTTGTACTATGGGTACTAGATAATGATAAACATACTTAAATAGAGAAATACATAATTAAATATATATAGAAAACATCTAAAGCTGCGTACGAATCTGAGCGGCTCAGCCTGAGGCATGCTCGCCCCGCGCGGCGAGCTGCTCGCGAGCCAAATGGTTACACATAAACATGCGCGGGTGAGGCAGCGTGCTTGACGCAAGCCGTCATTTCAAAATGGCGTCGGACACGATGACAGCCGCGGCTGCGTTTATCATAATTCACTGAATTATTAACAAAAAGAAGAAGAAATCGCCTCGGTGGTGGAACGGCTCAGCAACTTTATAAAATTTGTACGCGCCTCACCCACAAACAAGTAGAACTTGTCGTTCTTCCCGCGGCACGCTCGGATACACGTCAAAATTACGCGAGGCACACACACCGAGGCGCCTTTGACTACGGTCAAAAGACAGACTCTCGGCGGCTTGCCGCGCGCCGCTCGCCCGCTGCTCGCGCACAGCGCGTGAGCGCGTACGAATTTGAGCAAAATGGGTGAGCCGTACGTGCCTCAACCCGAGACTGCTCTAATTCCTACCCACCTTAAGACTCAGGAACAAATATTCGCGCTCATCACACAAATATCTGCCCTTACCGGGATTTGAACCCAGGACCGCAGGCTTCGGAGGCAGGGTCACTCCCAACTAGGCCAACGTGTCGTCAAATAATAAATATGCATCTCAAATTCAATAGCTGAATCAGATCAGTCCTATTCCGTTAGTTATAAGGTTGCATTTGCTTCAGGAGTTTTGGCTGAGATACTGCTATGAATATGCAGGGCAGTATGTCTGACCTAGGTACTGGTAGGCGGCGGCGCAGGAGTTGTTGTGGTTCAGCACTCGCGTCAGCAGCTCGCGCGCCGCGTCCAGCCGGCCCGCGCTCACCTGCCCGTCCGCCACCTCCAGCCAGCACCTGAGATGATATTCACCCACTGTTCAGTACTTTACACCAGGGCTGAGACTCAACACGGTAAAAACGATAATGCCTTTTACGCGTTTCCGTATTGTCAACGTTTTGATGGCTCTTATTTACTTGTCATTAATGGCGGCCGAGTTAAAAACAATACTAAAACACGTCAAACGCTAATCTTCAAATCAACGAAACTTCATGTAAAATACGTACACTTTATTTTAATTATTTGGGTAATTAAAAAGCTTTGCATATTTTAGCGCTCTGTATAATATTGAGCATTACAAAAGGGTACAGTCGGTAAAAAAAATGGAGGATCACTGCGAATTAGACTTTTTATCAGTTTGTATTCGACACAAACAAAATTAATTGGTCCTACCGTTCCAAACCATCTGCCTTTTCAGGTGTCCAAGGTATAGATGAGACCGTCCTCTTCAGTATGTTCTTTGCACGCGTCGGCTGTTTTACAATATTGTAACTGAAAACATATTAACTATTAGGTTACACAATGTGTATTATACGTACGTTAATCGCTAGGGTGAACTAGGGGGCTCCAACGATCGCTGAGCCCAGGGCTCAAGCCGAGAGTCGCCAACGGAAAACATGAGCCTGCTTACGCGTTAGCAATAGCCAGGATGAGGTAGGGGTCGTCCTGGGAGCTCTCGTCAGCCACGACGGGCAGCAGGTCTTGCAGCACCCGCTCAGCCTGGCTCTTCTGCTTGGTGCCGAGCTGGATGAGCGCCTGCAACGCCCTGCGCTCCGAAGGTGCCACTTCAGCGAGCAACTTCTCAGCTGTTTTGAGTGCTAACATCCTGGTGTCACTGTGGATTTGGGGATTTAACTGTAAATTGTTATTGAATCGATTAAGACGAGAATATGCGTATAATTTTTCCAATAAAAGGATTTGTGGATGAGTCTATAAGTTAAAGACTTCTTGCGTAAAAGTAGAAGTGAGAATAACTGAAAACCATCAGTGCATATGCATATATTTATAGTGTTCTTTGAAAATAAAATCAGGTCGTCACACCATCGACGTTAATCTAGAAGTCTCCAGCTCATTTCTGGTAGGTAACCTAAGAATTTACTTTTAGATTCTGCCAGCCTGGTACTCACGGCTCCTCGCCAGCACCGGAGTTGCCGAGTGCGGCGGGCGAGTGCTGGGAGAGACACATTTGCACCATGCAGAGTCCTTCCAGGGGGTCACCTCCTGCTCGATGCTGCCAGTCTGGTACTCATGGCTCCTTACCGGCACCGGAGCCACCGAGCGCGGCGGGCGCATGTTAGGAGAGACACAGCAGCACCATGTGACGCCCTCCCAGGGGCTCCTCGCCGGCACCGGAGTCGCCAAGTGCGGTGCCACTCCTACACGATTCTGCGAGCCTGGTACTCACGGCTCCTCGCCGACACCGGAGTCGCCAAGTGCGGCGGGCGCGTGCTGGGAGAGACACAGTAGCACCATGCGGCGCGCGGCGGCGTGGCCCCAGCGCTCCGAGCGCCGAGCCTGGTTCAGCTGCCGCAGCGCCGCGTTCGCCTTACCGACGTACACGAACACCACCCCTGCGCAGTACTGGTAACCTGGTACCCATCAAGGAAAAGTTTATACTGCAATCGCCTTTAGGAAAACAAGACAAAGGCTAATGTGTGTGTGTGTGTGGTCACAAACATTCTGGGGCGCTTTTCTTCTTGGAAAGCCATATTGGTTTTGACATGTTACCGTATTGTCAACTTTATAATATTTTTTTCACACCACCTGCTCGACAATGCCAAATTACATATCATGCAAACCTTACGCAAACCAACTCATTAAAGCCCTTGGCTTTAGCCGGGGTGTAATGTTGTACTGAATCTCATTATAACTCGCTGGGTTGTAATATTTTCACTTTTCATAGTTCTTATTACAATGGCCTTAAAGTCTAATTTCGTAATAAAAGATCAACTAATACTCGAGGGCCGGGCGCGGCGCCGCCGCCACCGCCGCGTCGAACCTGATTTGAAAATCGAACATTTTCTAAAATCAAGCTGAATGGAACACATTTGAAATTAAACAAAAGCCGCGAGTATTGTAAGACGCTGCAATAAAATACATTGGTGATAACTGCAAAGTTTTAAATAAATATTGTCTTTCCACAACTGGACTAATGTCTCAAACATCAATTTTCACTTTTAATTTTAATTTACTATAATAAAACGCTGTTTTTAGTAGACTCGCTTTTTTATTGTCTCGCAAAAGGTGAGAAAAGTAGAGTACACTCCTCGGGGATAAAGCTGTTTTCGTCTTGGGCGCGCTTGAACCCCTCACTGCGCTCAGGACTCTTCTTAATTCCCTCGCTTCGCTCGGGAATTAACTCGTAACACTGGAGTCCTTCGTTACGTTCAGGATTCAATATCGCGCCCGTGACATAAAACTGTGCTTTATCCCCTCGGTGTATAATCTACTATTATTTACTTGACAGTAATGGCGGCGGTCGATTTCAAACAATTGGATAACATGTCAAAAGGTATGCGGTTTTACCCTGTAGAAGAGAGGCCCTGTTAATCTGCTACCAATCAACAATTAACCAACCGCATTTGAAAATTGACGCAAATTAATCTTTAAAAAACTCACTGCTTAGACAATTGGAAGCTGAGCAAAGTAGTCAGTTGCTAAAACAGATACAGACAATGGTTTAGAGTGGCATCAGTACCATGGTCTTCCTGATCCCCTAACGCCTGCTTGGCGGCCTCGAGCGCCTGCTCGGCCTCGGGTAGCTTGCCACGGCGCCACTGCACCTCGATCAGCTGCGCGAGCGCCTCCCAGCTAGTTGGCTTCACGGACAGGATTTGGCTTAGGTGGCGCTGGGCCGTCTCCAAGTCCACCTGAGAATTAGTATTTACTAGTTTTTGCCGACCTCGTACGCATAAGAACTCGTTTATAGTTATGGCGTTGGAGCACAATCAGAAATTTTAATTACTATACAAATATAAATAACAGATTTTGAACTTAAATTTGAAAAACAAAGAGGATAAAGGTTAGCAAAATCTTACGGCTGCCTACTCACTCAGTTGTCGATGTTGTATGTAAGATAATTTACCTTCCGAAAAGCAAGATCAGCCATCATCACCGCAGCAGATTCGTTGTTCGGGTCTGTGTTCAACAGTAGTGCACAGGTCTGTTCGCATTTTTCCGGATTGTTTATCTGAAAACAGCACACCATTGACAATGACCAGTGTACAATAGGGTGTACATAATCAAGGCAATTTAAATTAAACTACATAACTATGGAAATAAAGTTAGTTTTTCTTTAATTAAAATTTTAGAATGGCAATATAGACCGAAAGTATTTGAACTATCTTTCCTTGCTGGTAGGTAGGTATGATGGGCCTTACGAGGTAATGGTAAATGGACATTCATAAACTCTGTAAAAATAATAATAAATAAAATCAAAATATAAGTATACCTACATTTGCGTAAAGCTTTGCTAGCGCCAACAAAGTGTCAGGATCCCTCGGCGTATGTATCAACGCTTCAGAATACAAGCTCGCTGCTACTGCCGGTTCTTTTATAGACTTCACCTTAGCTAAACTACATAGGACATGAGACAGCTGCCGCTTCTCCTCTTTCAAATCTCCTCTGGAATCTAGCTCTGTTCTTTTGACCACAGCAGCCTGTAGATCTCTCGCTTCTGTCATAATTAGAAGGGTGTTTCCAGCTGTAGGATTTTTGAGATCGCGGCTTTTCGCTTGCAATATTAAGAGGCGAACGCGACGTTTCAAAGACACGATGTCTTTACCTTTGGTGTACAATTGATTCAGCTCTGATGATATGATTGAATCCACCTTATCATACTGTTTGAGCTGTGAAAATTATAGATAAAATAACATCAGTCCCATAAAATGTAGTGAGAAGGTATCCATATTAATATTATAAAAGTGACTTTCTGTATGTCTGTTTGTTACGCTTTCAAGGACAAACCGCTAAACAGATTTAAATGAAATTTGGTATGAGTCCCGGGGAATGACACAGGAAACTTTTTATCCCGAAACCGGTTCCTGAGGGAACGTAGCGTGTATTATAATTACCTTAACAAGCAACTCAAGATATTCAAACCGCAACTCATCTTCGTTCAGAAGCTTGATAGCGGTTTCGTAGTGCATTGACGCCTTATCGTAATCGTGCATTTTAACCAGAGCAGTCCCAAGTTTTTTTACCAGCTGTATGTCCTTAGGATTAGTTTTTAGTGCTGCTTCATATGACTCTACTGCTTGAAAAGGCTCTGCAACAACAAAGGCTGAATATTAGCAGAAACTCTTTATTCTTGATGAACTATCTGGTTGTAATGAAATATCTTACCATGGATGGACATGTAAACATCCCCCATCATAGTATGTGCATCGGCCATCGGGTGGTTGCTGACTAGCTCTCTAAAACAAGTAGTGAACATAGCTCTGTCGTTCTTCTCTTTTAAATAAATGTGGGCCATTTTACTGTGAGCTTGGAAGTAATATGGCTGATCCGGTTTAACTTCATTGAGGATGTCTATGGCACTGTCAACATCACGTTTCTTGAGAGCTAGGTCGGCTTTTGCGATCAGCAAACGACTTTCTTCAGAAGTGTAAGAAAACTCTTGAATTGCTTCCTGTTAATAACAATCATTACAACTGGAAGTCATTATATTAAAAAAAAAACACAAATCAATATCACCTTACCTGCATAGTTTTGCCTGCTTCAGCCAACTGTCCCAATTCAGTTTTAATTTCAATTATTTGCAAATATAATGTTGCCTTGTCAATGATATTTAAATCGGACTCAAACTGTCTGTTAGTATTACTGCCAATGCTTTTACTCGTAGCTATTTGTAAGCTTGTATTAAAGCTCGATAGAGCGTCCTGTTGCTGATTAACGCCTTTCATAATGACTCCATTTAAGAAGTGATACATTGCACTGTCCTTTACTTTAAAGTTATAACTAAGGCACATTTCTAAGGCATGTGCAGCCTTAGAGTAGGCTTGTTGTTGTATGTGAATCAGGGCCAACAGCACTTGACTACCGGCGTGGGTGTTATCCAGCTCACCAACTTGTTGGGCTAACTTCTGAGCTTCATTCGCATACCCGAACAAAAACTTTAGCTTAGCCAGCTCATACAAAACAGTTATCAACCCTGGACAAGCCTTACAAGCAGTCTCAAGAATATTTACACAGTTTGAGACCAACGGGTTGTTATCCTGAGAGTAAATCAGGTACCCTACTATAACAAAAGGTTTCCTCTGCAAATGTTTTTTGTACTCTTTATAAACTTCAAGCAGAAAATCTGGGTCCAAATCTTTGGTGTATGCAAGGCCAAAGGGATGTTTATCAACCAAAGATAGTTTTGATTCAAAAGCTGTATTCAGTAAAGCCACAGCTGATGAAGGGTTCTTCAGGTTTAACTGGGCAGATATTAAGTATAAAATGGGCACTTTGGCAGAGCCCTGCATTTCAAACAATAACTCAATTTGTTGAGAAATCTGCTCCGTTGGACCATTTTCATACATCTGGCATAGAGTAAGACCACACAATGCGGTAATGGAATTGCTGTCAATTTTACTAGCGGCCTTAAAAAAACTTAAAGCATCCTTGTACTTTCCTTGGAGAATACACTGGTATCCAACCTCACTTAAGTAGTCCACGTTGCTGGGATACATTTCTGAGGCATACTGAGCAAATCTATAGACTTGGGATAGTACAGCACTGGATCGACCACAGATCCTAGAAAATATTTGGGTTGAATTATAAAACTGAAAACCATTGTATGTTTCCTCATTTTCCAGCACAGAAAAGAATCTATTTAATTGATCAGCACCCTCAATATCATCAGAGTTTTTGCATAAGGCAATATAAATCCTGATTTTCAAAGCTATAATATTATCACATTCTAACAGGAAAATTCTTTCCATGGTGTCATACACTGGGTCCCATTTTTGCATGGCAAATTCATTCTTCAATTTTTCAACCAGCGGTACAACTTGCCCAGGGTTTGCAACAATCAACCTGTCCAAAGTCAGGTTAGATGCATCATGGTCTTTAACAAAATATTTAAATTTAGCAATCCCCAGTAACGCTTCAACATTTCTATCACTCTTGCTTAAAGCTAATTCCAAGCAATCCAATATTGACATCTGCATGTCACCTTGTTGCATGTACATGTCATTCCAACCTTTAAGTATTATGGCATTTAAGTGGTTTGGATCTTTTTTTAAGCATTTATTAATATATTCCGATGCTTTTTCATATTTCCCAGCCAAAGATAAAAATAGCCCTGAATAATAATAAGAGGTACCAGTTGCTTGCTTTCTCTCTTCTTTAAGTTTTGACTCCAAACCATGCAGAGCATCTCTTTCCACAGAACTAGCAAGTTTATGTCCATAAATAAGTGCTATTACAACAGCCAACTGTATATCCCGTTCTGCCTGAAGAGGGGTCAACTCAGTGATCCCTTTTTGGACTTGCCCTTCCAGGATATTGGCAAGGCCATGATAAAACGGAAATTCTGCAGTATCTGAAAATTGTACTGCAGCTTCCTTTGCTAAACTTTTAGCCTTTCCATAACATTTTTCTCTTAAATAATAATGAATATTACATCTATGCCACGCTGCCTCCATTGTTTGTTTTACTAAATTATAAATCAATCACAATCAATTTTGATCTTTAAATGTTTGTAGTCATTGGTATTATTTTCATAATACTTTGCCAGAAAATGGCACTTGCAAATTACATCAAGTTCTTTATCTCTTGCATTGTCAAAGGCAAACTGTTGAAAAAGACAATTGAAAGATGTTAAGGTTATTCAATAAAGTATTTAATTTAATAGTGATGTGTACACAACAATAACAAGACCAAGACCAACCTTAGCTAGTAGTTTTCCTATGCCTTTTCCTTGAAATTCTTCTGGTACATCTGTAGATACAAAAGTAATGTTCTTGCCTTTCTGATCATAAGTTAATGTAGCCGCTTCTGAAACGAAACTATAATGTAATTCAAAGATAACATAAAATATTTACTTTGCCTAAATAAATACATCATAAATAAAATAACTAAAAACTATTTAAAAACTAAACAAATTAAACTATAACTTAACAAGACTAAAAATAAAGAACAAAAGCCACCCGTGGCATTTTATCTATTCTATTTTGGCTTATTTCCTGAGGGAGAACTACCAGCTCTTAATGATACGTAAACAATAAGCTAAGGTAAAGCAAAACAAGTCAATTTTACTCACTGCCTTCAAATGATACGACATACTGTTGCCCAGCAACATCATTGACAACTTTAAGGGTTTTTGTAGAGAAGGCTCTCACCGTGGCCCTGGTTATCATCCCCGAAAATCCCGACATAAGAGTTAATAATATTGATCTAAGGTAAATTACGCCGTAAAACATGCAATTATATAGTTAGTCTATTGCATTGCATTGCAGACGTTGAATTCAAAACAATCATAAAAGGAGTTAGCGTTGCGCAACACTTCACCTAAAGTATAGCTAATTTAAAGTTCAATTCACATCACATAATAAATTATAGCTCATCGTATGTCAAAACAGTAACCACAGATTAGAAGAGTATATCTAAAGAAGAGTAACTTTATATTTTCTTGACATTGCAGTATTCGTGTTCGAGTGATAAAAGCGGAAAAGCGGATTTTGAAGTGGATTAGGCTTGTTCACCTGCTTTTTCTTCAGCGCACAGATTAGAAGGGTATGTCCGTAGTGATTATCTAATATATAAAATTCTCGTGTCATGGTGTACGTTATTGAACTCCTCCGAAACGGCTCTACCGATTTTTATGAAATTTTGTGTGCATATCGGGTAGGTCTGTGAATCGGACAACATCTATTTTTCATACCCCTAAGTGATCTGAAAAAAAATAATTGCAGCGGGCGAAGCCGCTGGCGGGTCGCTAGTATAAGTATATAATCACTACGTTAGCGCTGCCATGCTATGTTGCAAGCAAATGGAGTGCGCTTTTATCGGCCGAACAAACCACCACAGACTACCTATAAGGGTATGTGAACAAACAAGAAGCTTATTTTGAAATTTGAATAAACTGTAACTTACAAACGCCTTGTCACATAATTTGCACTTGCATGTATTCAATAATCTGTTCAACAACCTTAATTTTATTTTAAACGTAAATGTACTTTGGTAACTATTTAAATTAGAACTTTATCGTAGGTAGATAAGGTTTGTTGATCATAAATCATTTAGCTTGAAAAACTGACGGTCAAGTGCGAGTCGGACTCGCGTACCGCTAGTTACATAATAATAGTTATTTTTCTGTATTGACTTCCCAATTTTGAGTATTTAGTAAAAAAGTATTAATAATGTCGAGTTGGGATCGAGGCAGTAGTCATCAATTAAATAAATAAACGAAATATAGAAGGTATAGAGAATGTTAAATATTTTAGGTAGGTAGTCTTATCAATAATTGATTGGTGACTAAAGAATAACACTATTATTTCCAATCCTTTTAAATTCATTTATTTGCTATTATATCTATGATTTCTTTTATTTACTAAAAAAACGAATTATCACCTTTATAGATATTTTTTTACTATCCAAAACAAAACGAAACTTAGTGATCTTAATAATATACAAAACTAATAATCATGCGTGTGCACGTGTCATCTGTCTGTGCATCATTCTATAGCACGAATGAAATTGAACTTTAATTTCATATTGTAGATGGCGCTAGCCGCCCGCCGCACTCATTCCCGTCAAAAATACTTTATTTTCATTTAAAATGAGTAGGTACTGCTTTTGCCATCTGTCGTCAATTAGCTAAATTACATTAATTAACAGACATGACATGTCGTTTTGATTCATAATGATTTATGTAGAAATTTTGCTATGTGTCGCGCTAGAATTAAATATAATTTTAATTCGTATTGTACATAACGCTAGCAGCACTCGTTCCCGTAAAAAAAATCTATATCGAAAATGAGTACAGCTTGCGCTATCTGTCGTCAAGTAGCCAAATTAAATTCGTTTACGATCATGTTGTTTTGATTCATATGGACATTTTCAGTTGCCAGACCGGACTAAAAGGGACGGTTTTCCGTCCCTTTTAATGCCGAACCGTCCTTTAATCGTCCCTTTACGATTTCGTCCAACAACAGTATCGTGACCACCAAAGCCATAATTGCTAAATATTTTGATAGCAGTGTTACGAGTATATTAACTCAGCTGTCTGTCAAAACGGATCTATACATTAAATTTTCGTCCGATTGCGCTCAAATCCGGCCTTTATCAATTAATACATTAAATTCGGCATGGAGATATATCGAGTCCCGGAGAAGGACATAAGAGTTTTTATCCGGGAAAATTGTACAGTTCCCGAGGGAGCAGCGATAAATGACTTCTACGCGGACGAAGTTGCGTGCAAAAGCTAGTTTACCAATAATATCCTAACTAATGAAGTTTAACTCGATGAATCAGCGACGGTGAAAATAATTGGGTTTCGTACACAAACCTTTTTTTTGGCACCCAACTGACTGGTTAACCTTGACAAGAGCATCTTTTGTTCACTGAACCAATTTCTGGTTGCGTCGTGTCGAATACTAGACAGTTTAGACACTGATAAGTATAGTTATAGTTACTTATGCTGCCATAATACGAAAGAAGGCGCCTAACTGTACTGTAATAATGTAAGCATTTTAAATTTAATAATGTGGTTACCAATAGAGTATAGAATGCTTCGGCTAATACATTGCAGTTATCCGCTTTGTTGGAGTAGTATAAGTAATTAATAAAGCATAGGTAAAGTATACTTATACTCCTCCTCCGAAGTAAAGGACCCGAGACCTCAGGGGATTAGTCCATAGCCCCCATAGTGAATTACTGGATCAGTACTTGTAAAACTACCCTTAGGCCCGCTTGCACGTAAATGTTAACCCTGGGTTAACCCCAGGTTAACAGAAAAATTTGTTAAAATTGACATGAATCTGACATTCAATAATTTAACCTAGGGTTACATTTACGTGCAAAACGGCCTTAGGTATTTTATTAGTAAGGCATTATTTTACATAGCGTCTTAAATCAAGATGCATTTAGTAACTCACTTCTAGCTTAATCAACTTTTGAAGGATTCAGTTTCGGACGCATTACGAATTCGTAGGATGCATCAAGTGCAGTGCAACTCATGAATGAGTCAACATTTGGTCCTTCCAATATCCGGCTTTGACGATAAATAATGCTGTCTTTTTTTTACTTGAGGGGAACGAAAGAGCTGTCATGTTTGGTAGGCTTGGTGGTTTTTGCGCAGGCTTGCGAGGCACTGCGCTGCGCGCGCGCAGTCGCACGCCGGGCGCAGCGCGCTCAACGCGCCTACGCTGTATTAAAACACGCGTCATAGAGCATATCGAAGCTTAATGTTTTATGTGATGTGTGAAGGACGAGTGATATATTAATTTCATGTGGACATAATAAATATTAAATTACTTTACAAGTTTTATAGGTACCACCGATTGTTTTTTTCTATTTATCTTTTATTTTTCGAATGGCGTTTAAAAGTTTTGCTTATGTTATCGCAGCTGTGAATTGATAATTTAAGGACTTTTTTTTGTATTACAATTATTTACCATATGCTCAATTCGATTGGTTAGTCATACATGTAAGACTGTATGGTCCATGCAGTCTTCAGCAGAAGACCAATCAATAGCGAGACACACTCAATAATGTTCCGATATTTGTTTTACATCTCTACATCTAGTTGCAGTTCAGTCTCCTGTATTACCTTAGACCAATGTTTTACTAACTCTGCTCGTTGCAATCGACACGAGAGTATTTTCATGTCCAGTCATGTGTTTGCTATCCCAAGTCACTGCGCTTGAGTGACCAACAACACAACAACCTTTTATAACCACACACTCATCAATCATGAACCAAGTCATTAAAACAAAAGCGCGGCAAAGTCTTAGCAATCATTTTAATTTTGAACATCTATGGTTTTTTAATTTTCATATTTCGAATCCAGTCAGTGTTTTATAGTCTATTTCTTTGCAGCCAGTGCTTTCTGTCGTTAATTGATTTTACCTAGCCAGTGTTTTTTTCGATCAGTGTTAGTGCTGTGAAGTGAACTGATGTGACTAGTCGGGAGGGCTAGTGAGAGCCTATGGGGCAATGCGTGTCCCGGAGCCATCCGGGCCCCTACTCGTTCTCGCGACACTATGACGCCGAGAGCCTCGCTAGCAGCATCAGTGGATACAGGCAGGCTTGGAAGGTAATTTTTTTAACCCTGGTATCGTGGTTTAATCATCTAAAGTATTTATCTAAACCAGCTTTATGGTTACAGAAAAATTTACATATCGTACGTTACTCTTCTAGTTAACTACGTTTAACTCAAATGTTAACTTTTTTGTAACACTAAAACAGATGCCGATGAAAGTATTTAAATAAGACAGCTGGGGCCAATTTCAAAAACGAGGGGCTCCCTTCTTTGTATGCAAAAGGCAATTTAGTGGACTTCACGGGTGTTTTACAAAGCCGTACGCGTGCACCGTCATTTAAGGTTAAACCGCTAAAGCTATTTAGTTTGGTGTTGTATCAAATCTCCTTAAGTTAATGAGTACACCTTTACCTATGTCTTGTCTTGTCTTCCAAATCAGCCACTGACATAACAAAGTGAAACGATAACACTGCAACTTGACTCCATATTCCGGGTTTTCGACATTAATATTAATTTATTCCAGTTCGATAACCCCAGCGGACAATCGGCGTAAAATAACGCGTGATATAACGTGAATCCTATCTTAATCTTGTGACCAACCGTTCCCAAAACGATCGTATCGTATTAAACAAAAGAAATAGTTACTCGTACTTCTCATTTAATTCTTTTCCCGCTCCCACCTTGATAATTGTGGCTTGCGTATACCAATCTAGTCGATTCAAAATGCAAAGCTAAGCCATTAAAACTAGACAGTAGGATTCAAGAAAATTGAAGCTACCTCAGCTCTCTCTCTTTCCGTATATCTTGTCATAACTGAACACTAAGAGAGAAAACTTCATAGGTTTCTTATTAACTATCTACATGTTTCGGAAGTACCGTGCTTCCCAGTCGTTAGAACGCGTAAATATAAAACCTCCGACTCTTCTTTTATGTCGATTGCAGTTATAAGTACAATAATTACGATGTGGACTGCGTTTTCCAATGACCAGAGCGTCTTCTACAGTCACAGCATTCTAACACTGATCATATCGTTTTGCACGGAGGTTATTACAAAAACCGGCATTCATTTCTATTTCCAAAGGCCGCGAGGCGTGACTCGGGATGAATGGAGGCTGTTCACCAGATCGCTCAGCCTGATAACTCCTGGGCTTCAATTAACTGCCGTATCAGCGCAATGTGCTCGGACAATGGGGGGCACTGACCCGGTCTAGGCTGTGCTTGTCTCTTCTCCCTTCTTTTGTAATAATATCAAGTTTGCGGTTAGGTAAATCGACTCACATTTATAACAAGCCCAGTGGTAGTAATGAGAGCGTGGTTGGTTTTGGTTTTACCTCAGACCTCAGTTTGCAAATGTTTGTCTAAAAAAGATTGAAGGTACTAAATTTAATCTATTTCGAAGTGGTAAAGGACATCTTGGTTAACTGTACACATTAAAAGTCTGTGTTATCATCATTTACATTTTATGATGATTGACATTTCACACGCTAACGTCGCTAACACACAGCTTAGTTCGATGCGAGTGTCCTCACGACCCCCAATTCTTGTACCTACCTAGGTCCTAAGTATCAATAGAGAATAAAGATGCCATCGTCAATATGAAACATCAACGGCATTCATGACATCATATGTAGACATCAGGCATAATTATATTGGAGAAGCCTGGACTTAGGTGAAAAAAAAAACCTAAGTATGTAACCATTGTACGCGATTTGTACCTATTGTTACATACTGGTAAAACATGGCCTTTAGTAAAATCAAATGTTTTTGTAAACCTAAATACCCGCTTACACCAACGTGCAAAATATATCATAGGATGCTTTCAATAAAGAATCAATAGGATGCTTCCTTCATATAAATAACGGTAGGACGTTGGTCCCCGCGGGCGCAACATAATCACAATCACATAAAAATTACGTAAGTAACTTTCGAAGAATGCAGCGTATCCAGTCAGGGTCGTGTTGTGTACTATTATAAATAATTATCCGTGACAAGTGATAGCTTAGGTAGTAATTACGTTTTCACTGGCTCCGTGGATCCCTGAGTTTCCGAGCCGATGCTCCGTATAATCGGAGAAGTTAATTTATGAAAAGGCATGCCAAGGTCTAGCTTTCAATTGTACATAATCTAGCCAAGATGCAAACGACGTGAACGTTTCTGTTTTCTTTAGATCCAAAAATTTCTATACTTCGTTTCCTGTGATAACTTAGACAATACTGAGAAATATTTGTGCAAATATATTTTTTTTGTTATTCTTTTTAATTTCTGATTTTGACTTCGTTAAAGGCAAACGGGTGCAAAATACGGGCACTTATTCTCATCATGAGAAAAATGAAGTAGTAGACATATTAAGCGGCTTGTACGCGATCTGCCATCAACTTACGTCGTTTTTTTTTTTTTTGGAAAACGTTAACTTATCGATTCGTATATTGTCTCTCTGGCTGGAACACCGTGTTTATCAAAATTAAGACAAGAATCAATTGTTTTTAAAATTAATTATCTTCTTTGAATTTTGGCTATTAACAGTCTTTATAACTTGTTGTACAAACAGCATCACTGTTAACTGACGACTAGTGAGCCTTATTGAGAGGAGATAATATTTAGAAATGGTCAGTCAACTGTGTTGCTGATGGTATACTTGATTGTTGAGGTTTGGGGAATCAGTACATTTCATAAATATCTCTCGTGAATTAGAACAAACAACGTAGCGCTGCTGTTGATAGGGTAAGTAGGTAATGTTATCGTCTTGATAATTTATTTATTCTAATGTTATTATTTGATGTGATGTGTTCATCTATGATTTATCATTGAAATTAAGACCACCCCATAAATTAGTAAAAAATGTGGAAAAGAGTTGCCCAACTCAAGTACCTACCTACACATCATAAGAAAACTAAGCAATGGAAATAAAAATAATAATTTTACGTAGTTATTCTAATTGACTTTGTTTCCTAATTTAATTACTATTACATATGCGAGGCATTCGCTTTAGTAATGTAAATGAAATGCGCAACAAACTGGCCGGCGCAATAAATGCCACTTTTTACTAGTTTTACTTCTCATGATTCTCCGCGCATCGCCTTTCGAATGACACATTATTATTTTAATCGATCCTTACATACCTATAGCTGCCGAGATTCATGGTTTATATTGTTCCATATTTAACCTCTTTTTGTTACAAACTTTGTGTATCGTTTTAACATCCTAATTTTGATTTATGACAGATTGAATAAAACATCCATTTATAAAGAAAAGCTTGCGGTCCTGGGTTAAAATCTCGGTAAGGACAGATATTTGTGTGCTGAGCGTGAATATTTGTTCCAGTCTTGGATGTTTTCTATGTATGTATGTATTTATTTCTCTATACTTAGTATGTTTATCGTTGTCTAGTACCCATAGTACAACCCTAGAGCTTAGTTTAGGACTAGGTTAATTTGTGTGAGATAGTTCCCTGACTTAATTAATATAATTATTAAACTTTTGTGGTCCTTCGAACCGGATAAATAAAAGAAAACATCGAGTTCAAGGCACTGGCTGTGTTAATGTGTGGTTCGTGTCTGAGAATCGTAATAAATAAATAACAGCATTTGACCGCTTGCACCGGGATGTACGGAATTTATTACTTTGACTCTATCATTTTCATCAGTGAACATCGTTCGATTCATTATTATATTGCTTGAAAGGACCTCAACTGTTTCTTCTTTATGATATTTACTAATAAATAACTACATTAATTAGCAATAGACGTTGCGTTGAGCATGGACTAGACCTATACCTCACCAACTGTGAATTTTTGATTGATTAGATTTGATCGACTGGTAGATAACGCCATTAGACACGCCCTTTCTAAGACAAGATTTTGTGCAATAAATAATAAATAAATAAACAATGAGCATAATTTTGCCAACCCACTATGCGCCCATATGTCTAGCACACCTGTGGGCTTAGGCACGCTGCTACGGGAACTAGAGTCAAATACGTCAAACGGGAACTAGTGACAAATATTACTAAGAAAAAAATATTACACTGACAGCCACCCGGGGTTTAAGTTGCTGAGTAATAAAAGGACTCAAGCCACAAAAAACACACTTTTCTTACGTTGGAATATGGAATAGACGAATTAAAGTATCGAGCCTTTGTCAAAAAATGGTTCCGTGGCAGCGTGTTAGGCCCACTGCAATAGGGAATCCTAATTAAATAAGAAGGGTTGCAGAGCAAAATAGATTAACGTAAGACTCTAGATGACCAAAGATATAAATTTTAACCCCAGTATGAGTTAAGAGCCAGTGTCATAATAACTCGGTCGCACCTGCGTCTAGCAGCAAAGATGGATTCTCGAAACCATTTGTAAAACGCGGTAGTAGTTGTAGGAGAAGGCATAATCGTCTGAGTAAGCTACGAGTATATTAACTCTAGATTGTCTTTATTTGTAAATCCGAGATGGAAGAGAAACATAAATGCACTCTTGACAATGTTTTCCTCTAAGCGCTCCGTGGTCAGAATAGAGCCCCGTTTGATGCTACTTGTAAGGGCTCTTTCGGTGAAAAAAAGTAAGCCAGGCAGCAAATGAATCATGCTTTATATTGCCCTCGAAAAACTATACTCGTGCACTGCACTGCACTAGGTTGACCCCTGCAGCACCATCCCAAATAATTAATTTATTGGAAGCATTTAGAACAGTGACCGGTTTAACTCATCGGAAAGAGAAAACGCATATCGCGATATTCAAGACGTTCTTCATTTCACTCCAGCATTTTGGTTTGGATCTGTAACCCGATAGAAATGCGCCGATGCATATCTACCGCAACAAATCATTCGCGGATTAACAAACGTCTCCTGTTACCTTCGGCGTGAAAGTAAAACACGTACAGATCTTATTTTAAACAATCCGCCTTTGGTACATGGACACAAAGGTAAATTGATCTATTATGGGAGGGAAAGTCTCGCATCGGTAACATCATTGTGAGCTGAAAGGTATAGGCTTGCATATAGGAGTTCACTTAGGTTGAAATTGGTTTATGTAGAGCAAGAGATTCAATAGCATGTAAGCTTGCTAGAACTTTGCTTATTTGTGCGCATATCGCAAATGCCTTAAAAGATGCTAATTTACTATTTACTTAGTTTTGTTCTCTGGCGATGAAAAAATTAAATATTGTAACTATTGTGTAATCAAAATGTAGAAACTTATCATTAAAATCATATATTTATGTAAATTTTCATGCCGTATCGTAACGTCACTTCACGATCGTCGATATATGCGCCCACATGCTACCTGCAAGGTTTCGTCTTCATTGTCTAAGGAAAGTGGATCAGATACTTGCAAATGTATAGGTACATACATACCTTTATGTAGAGTTTAAACCGTAACTAAACGACATGATTTATTTATTTATTTATTTAGCGAACAGGTATCACAAAACAGAACTAGGTAAGTTAAGTAACATATTTCAACTTTCTGCCCTTCCTTTTATGTTTTCTGTTTTTGAGAAATTTCATGATTGGAGCGAATTTGGTTTGAACACTCGTAACCCAAAAAAGGAAGTAGTCTTTATGTAAGGATCGAGTAAGTGGAACTTATTACGAAATAAGAGGCTTTCAAAAGCTGGTTTTTCATATAATAAGCATCGATTGGGTCTGGGTACATAGCGGTACTGGTACTTACGCCAGATGGAATAACTTGCACCCAGTCGTTACTCTGCCGTGTACTTGGTTTTTCTATTGCAATAAACCATTGAGGCAATAGCAGGCGGTGCTCTTGCTCCGTTATTTGTGATGACAAACAATAATTTTATCGAGTCTACGTGTTATTTACGGTGTGTCTCAATTCACAGCCAGGAAAGTGTAAAATCAGATCAGCTATCCTTTTTCACCCTTTTTCAATCGCATGGGTCTGCAGAGATAGCACTATTATTTGTTTGGCCATGGGCCTGAATGGGCGGGAGCTCTATTTTCTCTGATCGTCTAGCAAACACGATTGTCCCAAGTCGTGCGGTCGTGACGCTATTCACGATCATTTGTCCCGGCGTCTGCGCGTGTCCCTGGTATTATTATCTAAAGTTCTATTTAAAACGAATACGGCAAATTGTGGCATATAAACTTTTTACATACATTATCGTGCTCTTCGCGGTAAGCAAAGTTCGCCTCTTCAATATTACCAATGAGGTCCCAATCATAGCGGTCATGCTGTAGGTCAAGCAACATCTTATCAGGTAGTTTGTATGGTCGAGGATACGTAGCAACTGTTTTAGGGTGTAGTTTGTACGGTAGAGCATAAGTCCTAACTTAAGTGCACACGGTCAAGAGGACGGACAAGATAGCCATGACGGCCATGAGTGTTGCACCTTAGCTAGTTGAAGGGGAATTAACCAATGTTGAGACATGCGTAACCACCTATAATCATTACAGCTTCACCGATGTACTTAAAGAGATTAAAAAAAGAGTATGTGATTAAAATAGTAAAACTCATTGTAATTTTGACCCCTAAACTTTGCAACTAATTTGGGGGTCAAAATTAGAATGATGCGGTAGCTATATAATCCTCAGCGGTACTGATCTAAACTATAATGGCATCTAATAAACAGCGGCACATTATAATGTAATTGTATTCAAATGAACCATATACATCAAAGTTTGAAAATAGTGGAGTAACGAATTCGCCGTATGATGAAGTATAGCAAAAATTAATGAACATGAAAAAAGCAGTTAAAAGAACCCGATAATTTACCATGTACCCGTCTCGCTACTTGAAAATAAAACTTGTAATTGAAGGTACAAAAAAACACCTTGATTAAAAATGTATTGTGCTGTCAGGAAAAAAGCGCGAGATATTAAATTAACTCGTTCAATGATATGTGGATGACTTATGCTATACTGTGGAACAACAGGAAAACTAAGAGTTTGAAGACTTTCACTTTAATCAAGATGCCTTCGTGATGCAGCAAGATAGTAGCTACAGCTACTGTTCTATCTGGCATTGTTTAGTTCTTAGAAAAAGCAAAATTACATCGCAACTCAATCATTTCCTTCTAACAGGCGTGTTGTGCATTTGTAATGATAAGGAAGTCAATAAGGCTTTGTGAGTATTGTATTCTATTCGAATTCCATTTGGTATGGTACTCAGGGTACTAAGCTAGCATTAAAAGTGAAACTACTGAGAGTTTTAAATAAATTGTTACCATCCCTGATGATAATAAGCGGCCCGGTCCGAGCAGGCCGATGGTCGATCAGTCTTCTTGTCGTATATAACCTTACTAACATTGTTAGCGTCCTTTTCTGTAATTATTTAATTTTTAATTTAATTTTCTAACTCTTATTTTTTTTTGCAAATTTGAATTTTATTGCCAATGTTCAAACCCTCCGTATCGAATCGTAAAACCGAAGCAATTAAACCAACAAACTCGTTTCTCATTTATATCATTTATTCAGACTGTGAAGACAGCTTATCTAGTTTAACTATATAATAACAAGGGAACGGAACGCGAGTATTTCATTATAATAAGTAAGCGTAGTCGTAAATGTCGTAATGACTCCGACTCCGGCTAGCCCGCGGAACATCTGCGGCGATCATCTTCCTCGATTAGGAGAAAGCATGCAACGAACTTTATCCTAGAAATGGTTAAGTGGTTCCTTTGTATTCGATTGCCTAGAATTTTCGTTACTTTTGATTTGACTGAGTACCTAGTGGTTTTAATTAATTGCGAACTCGTAAAATGGTTCAAATTATACATAAATAAATATCTTCAACAATTTGATTTGGCTCGAAACTTAGCTCTAGGATTGTTGTGTAGCTAATAGACAACGATAAATACATACCTAGTTATGTATATGTATAGAAAATATTCATGATCCAGGAACAACATGCTCATCGCTTAAATATTCGCCTTACCGGGGATAGAATCTAGGGCCGGACGGCTAGCTTCGTGGGTACCCCTACCTCACTTACATTTAGGCTACCTGCTACCTATTATGACATAAGTCTTCAACAAAAACGAGATCTATCCTGTCAGTCAGCTCCCCACTTTTCACAAGCCATTTTGATCTCTTAGCACCTATTCAATTACAAACTAGGTGCCGTGGGACTTCAATCAAATTTTTCCCACATCAACAACTTGCGAGATTTTACAGAACAGTTAATCATTCCGCAGCGCGTATCACTTTCGGAATATCTAATAGGGTTATTTGAATAATCTGCACGAATGTGAATTGCGAATATGTGAAAACGACAGTAGGTAATTATGATTGCGTAACATTAAGTTGCATCGAAACTGACGGTGTCTGGTTGGAGGCTTAAAATGCACTGGGCGCAGCCAGGTTTCGATTCGAGTCTGTCTGTGAAACTTTCGAGAGCCCTTTCACTGTACTATCCCTGCGATAAAGCCGATGTTAAATCTGCTTTTAATGACGATAGACGAGCACACGACTCCTGATTAAACTTGCTAAAGCGAGAATCGTGAATGTCTGACAAACCAAGATGTTTGCGATTTCCCCTTTCTTTAGATGTCTTAAGTTTCAACTAAGTTTAACTGAAGCATAGGATAACTATCTACTTCAGTCAGATTTGCATATTTATGTAGGTATGTCAAATATTTTTTGGCGTTAATTCAGTTTAAAAAATATCTTTCTGATGATTTATGTAACAGAAATGAATATTATTTAATATTGGGACCTATTTTGTAATCCCTAAACACTTTTAAGTTGTGTTTTTTTTTATGTTAAGGAGAAGGCACTAGAGCATTCAGGCCACCTGATGGTAAGTGAAATCTGAGAACCATAGGCATTTGAATTCTCAAGATTATAATCCTAAGAACTCAAATGCGCTGCCAACCCTGAGGACTAAGATGGAATGCCTCTATGCTAGTAATTTCACCGGTTGTCGGTGGGTGGTGGGGTGGGTGTTGAATCAGTTCTGAACTTTTAACGCATATAAAAAAGATGCGTGCCGGTTGATAAAAACTGCACCCCGTGGAGTGTTTGTCTATGTTTGTAGCATCATAGATCCACAAAGGAAGAGCGTATTAACACATTTTTAGGGTTGCCACCTATTGACCACACGCTGGCCTAGTTGGTAGTGACGTACCCTGCCTTCGAAGCTAGGGGTGCTGTGTTCAAATCCCAGTAAGGGAAAATATTTGTGTGATGAGTACGAGTATTTGTTCCTGAGTCTTGGATGTTTTCTATGTATTTAAGTATGTATTTGTCTAGACAAGTAAGTTTATCGTTGTCCAGTACCCATAGTACCTACAAGCCTAGAGCTTAGTTTGGGACGAGGTAAAATTGTGTGACATTGTCCTGTGATATTTATTTATTTATTTATTACTAAGCCTCCGTTGTCTGTCCGTCTGTCCATCCGTCTGTCAGCGGGCGTTACCTCATAAGTCGAAACTAAACACTCGAAATTCTCACAGCAACAAAATAATGAAATAAATCAAAATTAAATATTTAAGGTGTTCTCTATATATTTGAGAAACGCGTGTTTTTCGGTGGTATGGAATCTTTCGTGTACGAGTCCGTCTTGCACTTGGCCGGCTTATTTCGCTCTATTGCCTCTGCAGCTCCCGCAGTCCGGTCACTGGTAAAACATCTCGTTGGTAGTCGTTCCAACAAACTTCTCAACGTTTATAATAATTACAAGCTAGCTTCGCGTGTTTACTTTCTTATGCAACGTTGACAATAGGCCTACGGTACTTAATTGGCCTAGCGTTTAATTATAGAAAAAACAATGCGTTCCCACTAAAATATACAGCGCCCGCGACTCCTTTTCAGGTCTGTTTCATATTAAAATTTCAAAGGTCGGTCGGTACTGTCACGGTTTTTGAAATAAGCTGAGTAATTTTAGAACTTTATCGCAGGAGGTAATTTTTTAAT
This sequence comes from Acleris holmiana, assembly GCA_949316455.1. NCBI lineage: Eukaryota > Metazoa > Arthropoda > Insecta > Lepidoptera > Tortricidae > Acleris > Acleris holmiana. The sequence continues at coordinate 7,047,849 of OX438769.1, forward strand.
TGTATTGCAATGTGCTCGTGAGTTCGTCATTATGCAAAGGTTCTTGCGATTGTACCTACTTAAAGTTAAAGTTAATTGGGCTCTCATTGTGTAACGTAGTATTGTGTCCACGATGTGAGGGTAAATAATTAATTGTACAAGTAGTACATGTGCATTCCATTCGCACCATCGCGGTAAAAGCTTATATAACCGGTGTGAGGCTGCGCAGGCGCCGGGCCCGGGACGTCGGACCGGCATTCTCGATTAGTGATGCGTCATGCATGGTCGTGATTCCTTAGGTTCTTGTAAGGCTAGAGGAAAATTATGAATTTAGCATGGCGAAACGAGTTCCGATAAAAAATCTGACTGGAGTACCTTTCTAGGAATATTTTCGTTTCGTTTAGCTGTAGTATAATGTCTGATTCATCATCTGGTTTTCTATTCTTAGGGTTCCGCAGTCAACAATAAACCCTTATAATTTCGACATGTCGTCTGTCAGTCCGTTCGTCCTTCCGCGGTAAATACCTCTTGGTAAATACTACAAAACTGTAATATGCATACCGCAAAGCATATTTTTTCGATACAGGCATCTTTGCGAAATACTCTCGCGGTCAAATAATATGGGTCAGAGTGCGATTTTCATACTATAGAGGTTATTTCAAATGCTTGGTGCCTCGCCAGGGGATGCTTTTAGTGAAATCTGATGATGGATACCCCGGCCATCGATACAGGACGTCCAGAGTGTCTAGGATACCCAACTGATTGAACTGCGGTTAACTCAGGAATCGTGCATGTTCAGAAAAACATCTGAAATTGCAATAAAATGTAAGGAAATGCTAATGCTGACCCAAGCTCTCTCACAGTGGTGTTAACTGATTGTGCGATCAGCTAGTTATCTTAAGAACTTTTGACCTTCTCTATTCAAACTCGGAGCATCCTCAATTAAACCTCACTCAAAACAACCCCTGGCCAAGAACCAAGGCTTCGAAAAGGCCTCGTTTGTATGAAAAACGCACTCTGACCCGTATTATTTGACCGCGAGTGTATTACTTAATCTTTAAAGTTGTAAATTTTATTAGTCAAGTCTCTCACCCTGACCAGCTAAACCTTTATAAAGGAGGAATTCTGGCCGAGGCGTGTCATGATTTGGCGATTTCGTGGCCGCCGGCTAGCTGACGCCGCGAAAGTATTTTAATAATTGTGTTAATTTTAAGTTATTAGTTTGTTATGTATGTTAGCCTGAAAGGTATATTTGTAAATATGGGCCTTGTTGTCTTTTTTATGTTAATGAGAAGGCACACGAGCACTCAGGCCACCTGATAAAGTAAAAAAATAAAAAGTTAAACAACATAAAGTTATTCTATTCTAAAACGTTGTTTTTGAAGATGTGTAATAATTTACAGTTGGTACACATTAAATAAATGATACTATTAATGTTAACTTGCCTTTACAAGTTAACAAACAATAGTGGACTAAACGGAACCCACACTGCGCGTTGCCGGACTCGCTCTGGGCCGGATCTTAAAATCAGACTAATAGTTTTGCATTACGTGAGCTGAAATACACCCATTGCTAAAGTTGCCTGAAATACTATAGTTTACTCACCATCAAAAGAACTAGTTTTGATACAAAGTAAAAAAACATGTTGCGCACGACTCATGCGAACCATTTAATGATGAAAAACTTTACATTTCAGACCACTTTTGTGTTTCGTCCCTGCTTAAAAGCATTTTAAGCAAGGGATGAATAAACCTTTTCTATTCATTTTCTTCCTTTTCCTTAATAAAGATCCCTTCCAGACGTTTTAAATAGCGAACAAAGCCTATTTAGCTTTTGTTTTAACTCTTTCAAGCGGGTCGGGAAAAAAGAGCAGCCCATTCTCTGTCATATCGACAAATCGCCCGCAAATTGCCGTGTGAACTTCACCTAAAATGATCCGAACTTGAAGAAAGGGCAATCGAAACTTATTTCGGCATGTTCGTCACGCACACGTAAAATATACTTAGACAGATAAGTTTGAAACATTAATATTTTCAAATTGACGTGACCGCAATATTACTCGACGACGTCACAGCAAATTACCACCGACGAAAACGTTTACGTTATGCTTTGATGGTCGCGGATGGAAAAACTATTGGATAATTTCACTTTAACTCTATTCACTATTGATTGTTAAATCATGGCTTTATCGTTACGTATTAAAAGTTGACTAGTAATGACATAAGTTACAATTGCGTTAAATTTATAGTTGGTCAGATTGCATCATTTGGTTTGAGATAGGATGGTAATGATAGGGTTGGAGCCAAACGCGCAGTTAGCCTTGTTAACAGCAAGGAAGTCTCTTAAAGTGTAAACTTTTCAAAACCAACTCTGGTAGTATTACACATAGGTCGTAATAGCTTTAAGGAAGTAATAGTTTTATTACTAGGTTTAAGTAAGCCGGCACAATGGTGACGGTGTAATGGCGGCTCGAATCCCTCGGGAGTTTTATACGCACTTAGTACCCCGGAATGCGGTCGAGCAGGAAGCGGGGGAATGACCGCCATCTGCAGCCAGCAGCTAACAACTACATCTAATGTGTGGAATGCCAGAGGTGAATGAGACTTACATTATCGCCGCAGATAGTGAGCTAGCTGTGAAAAAGCTCATCTCAATCTAGCGGCGGTAATATGGTGGTAATGATACTTCGGTTGGTAATGATGCAATTTGAAAAACGAATCTTGCATTCAAATTGTTAACGGCCAGAAACTTTAAATTAGTTTCAAAACGGCCGCACTTAGAGTCAGTTTTTGGCGATTAAATCGTTCCTTAGTGACTGGTTTTACAAGCTTTTTATCAAATTGCAATGTTTTATGTATATTTGTGCGGGTCAAATTTTGCAAGGAAGATTTATAGCACTTCCGGATGACCGATTGAGCTGAAATTTTGTATACCTATGCATAACTTCGATGGCAATTTATATGTCAACATCCAGCTGGTCTGATGATGGAGTCGGAAGGTGGGTCAGGATCTTCGCTATACTTAAAGTAGACCCACAGTGTTTGGACTCATTAGGTTGGTCTCCAAAAATGTCTTTTATCATAAGTTGATACATTTTTTATACACCAGTTTGAGAAAGAACCGAGTTATTTCTCTCTAAAACGTCTCTGAGTACCGCGGTTGTTGTTAAAGATGGCGTAATTTTAAGTGAGTGATGATAGTTTGAGTGATAAAATAAACCATAGGCCTTTAAGTATGGTAGTTTAGTCGTTTTAGTGTTTTCACGGTTGAGGAGAGCCAGGCTGTGTTTGTGTAAGGGGCGGCATTGTTTGTGGACAATGACACCGGCGGGCGGAAATTGCACCGCGATTAGAGTCGACCCGACCGTGTTGCATATCATTGCATATTGATGCAACTTCATCTTTCGCAAGATGACAGGTTCATGTGGTCGTTATTGTTATTAGTGTTTTGTCTGTATGTAAGCATATAATGGTATAAAATACTCAATAGTGTGGCAACAAAAACAACATTGAAATTATTGAAATTATACTTTATTGCGTGTAGATTAATGTTACAAATTGCAGATAGTCATGCTTACATCTAAGTTTCATTTAACCCTACCTTTGCAGGTGTACACGCAGTTACACAAAAACTACTGCCTTTATTGTGCTCTGAATGTTAAATATACAATATAACAATTATAATAATAAAATTAATTAAAAGAAAAGAAATACCCTACATTGGCCAACTCAACGCACGTATCTTCGATAATCTAAAGATCGTGCAAGTAGAACGGAATGAGTAGCCTAATTTTGAAAGAGTTTCATGAGTTATCTCACGAATTTAAGAGGCCACATATGCTGCCACGCCCACACAAGAATGAAAAAGGATGGCGTAATGTGCTTCAGTGCGAAGACCGTGAGATGGAGATAGTTTGCGCGCACCTTGATGGCAGCGTCAATTAGCGCTTACTTTAAAACCACAACATAAAAGAAGAAAAAATTCTAGATACTCAACTATTGAATCTAAATTTATCGTTAATTACCGATTTGGTTCCTAATAGTATTTTCACGTTTAACAGTCTCAAGGAAATATTATCAAGTTTTATATATTCAAAGAACAGACACATAGGCCTTATGGTCATTGAGATCCAGATCACGGAACACTCGAACACTTTATCATATACGTGGTCTCTAACACCCGAAACCTATATTCAAACCGCGGATAGATAAGGCTTACTTCGGGTTGAAATTTGAAATTTGCCCATACAAAATGTGTCAAATTTTAATCCGAAGTAAGGCTATCTGTTCGCGGTTTAAATATAGGGTTCGGCCGTTAATGAAGTAAGCGTGAGAATAGGTTCAATAGGACAAAAAAAAATTGCGGTCTAAAGCCAGGCTAAGATGAGATGACAGCGCTCACCATCCTGTTGCTGCGAACGGCCATGGACTTTAACACGTTGCCTGCCAACTACGAGTATACTCGTAATCGGAAGACTCGTCCCCACTGCTGACTACGAGTATAATCGTAGATGTTTGTCCTAAAGCTCATAGGTTATTATAAATACTGGCAAGGGAAATAGGGCACGAATGAAATCTTTGGCATTCGAAATAAAATAAAGTTTAATAAGTGAGAAAAGTTCCATACATTTTTTTTTAGCTAGACGTCATGTTTAATTCTTCTCTTCGTATGGACTGTTTTGTATGGGGTATGCAATAATTATACTACGTGTATATTCGTAATGGCAGGCAACGTGTTAATAAGCAAACCCATATACCGCCCAAAGCTAAAAAACGGTAAGTGATACTGTATGGAATTTATACACTTACGCTACCTTTTTTAGGATTCTGTACCCAAAGGGCACCAGTAAAAACCGCTACTAGGGACGTTTTCTAAAAGATGTACCTAACATAGTTAAGGTCTATAATTACAACAAAACTTAATTGATTCTTATTCTTTATGATTAACTTTTGTTACACAAAGGACGCCATCGAGATTTTTGATTTTATTAAGCCTAAAGGCTTAATAAAATCAAAAATCTCGATGGCGTCCTTTTTTTTTTAAAACGACCCTCTAAGTTTGTCAGGCTGTGTGTAATGTAATGAACCGTAATACTCGTAGATAGATAGTTGTAATTTTCACAGAACATTTCTATTGCCGCTATACCGGGTGTTGCCTGTAATAGGAGCAATAAATTTAAGGATCGTTTCCGTACCACAAACGTAACAACATTTATTCTACAACTTTTGAAAATAACTTGCGGTTTACTAAATATGAATGAATTTAGATTTTCCAAGCCAGCAATGTATTGCGAAAACTCCGAAGTTTATAGGCTGAAAGTAAATGTCAACTAGACTATTGTATGGAGTACATTGAAAATGCTATTTAGTTTGTTCGAAAAAATCATACTTATTTTGTAAAAGTTGTAGAACAAATGTTGCTACGTTTATACAGTAGAAACGATCCCCAATTTATTCCTCCTATTACAGGCAACACCCAGTATAAGTAGAAATAATTAAAATTAAATTAAAAATTAACGTCCCTATACAAAACAATGGTAAGGAAACCTTCGTGTGCGAATTCGACTCGCACTTCACTGTTCCGGAAAATGAAAAGTTATTCTACTTACATGTCACCGGCCTTGACGATTGATAGTCAGTAGCCCTATACAAGAGGCATTGCAAAAGCGTTATCGTTATCGAGAATGTATAGGATTGACGACAGCTGCTAGACTTAGAATACATTTTGACTGTTTGTGAAAATAGTTTACGTTACTGACGTTAACGTTACGCATCTTTCCTATGAGATTTCTCTCTGGAAGATTTTGGGCTCGTTGGAAATCGTTAGGTAGGCGTTTCCACAGCTACGGCTCCTGCGTTTCGATAAATTATTTGTCGGAATTTTTGATGTTAGTCAATGTGTTTATAACAAATCGTATGCCAATTTCATGAAAGGGCATAGGATACTACGAGTATAATAGTCATCATTATTAGCCTATTACAATATACCTGAGAGAAGATACTAAAGAAACTTCTTATGGTGGTTATACAAACCTCATCTCCGCTTCGCTCCTCAAATTATAAGTAGAGTGATTGCAGCCAGTTCCTTGCCTACTGCATTACTGGCTAGTGCTTCAGTTATTTCCTATTCAGGGTGGGAACGAGTAACCCGCCAAATTTTAACCATCGATTCTAGAGCCTATTTGGAGTATATAATGTGGTATAACATGAAGTCCAATAAAGCATAATTTCCGAGATTTTTATTATTTAAAAAACAATTCCATAGTTAATCTAATTTGAACTCTGTCACCTTAACCTAAAGCAATTTACTAGAAAGATTCATGTTGTAAATAGCAATATCATCAACGTACAACATAAATTAATTTAATCAATTTATTTGTAAATAAAGCTTTAGGTTAAGGTGACAGAGTTCAAATTAGATTAACTATGGAATTGTTTTTTAGATAGTAAAAATGTCGGGTAAATTATGCTTTATTGGACTTTATGTTATACCACGTTATATACTCCAAATAGGCTCTACAATCGTTGGTTAAAATTTGGCGGGTTACTCGTTCCCACCCTGTATAAAGCCTATAATAACTTAATAACTTAATTAATTGATTTTTACTCATATCTTCTATATCCTGCCTCATTAAAATAAATTTACTTCCCTACACGTGTTTATATAAACACTAATCATCTCGGTTCTCACACGATGTTCGCTGCACCGGAAGGCCGTAGTTTTCCTAATCTGACCCGACATGGAACAAAAAGGTTGTTAATTTAATAAGTATGTATGTATGTAAATTCTTGTACAGTCGACGTCATAAATATGTTTACACTTTAGTACCTTGTCACTTTCATTCAATGAGACATGAATATACATATTAGTCACGACCGCAAAGTTATACCACTTTAAAATACACAGCGGTAAAATGTAACTAATTTTTTTTTTGGAATATCTCCCTTACACGTAACGTGGGGATGTATTTCTCGTCTACCCATAGAGTGAGGTGTCGTTGGATAGGTCTTTCAAAAATATTATATGGGTTTGTGAAAACAGTTTTTCGATTAAGTAACCCGTTTATCAAAAAATTAAACTTTAAAGCGCTAATTTTTTTAGACTCAAGTGTGCCCCCCCTACAGCCAAAACTACAAATACTATAAATCTGAAAAAAAACTTAAATGAAAGAGTAAGTATATAACGAATTTTAAAGGAAAACTATCACGACTAAGTAGACATCTTTTTCTTTTCGGTTCTTGAGATACTGGCGATTAAAGTGTTTATACCAACTAAAATCATCTAAGACGGCACCAATTGACTTTAAATAGAAAATTAGTTATTACTTGTTGATGTTTATGTTTTTAGTACTTAACGGCTTCGAAACCCTACACTGAGCATGGTCCGACATACTCAGGAACCAAGCGAGTACGTGACTGTACTAGGTAACTCGGCCGCCATTACTGTCAAGTGAATAAGAGCTACCGTAACGTTGACATTATGATAACATGTCAAAGGTGGTTTTACCCCGTACAATAGAGGCAAAGGCCGGGAGCGCCTTTAACCTCCCGGGTGTTTCAGGTGTCCATGGGCGACGGTGAGCCGCCTGCTCGTCTGTCTCCCTCTAATAAAAAAAAACGGTCCTGTAGTGTATTTAAACTGATATTAGATTTAATGCCAACATTTTTATTTTAGATGATCGATAAACTAGTATCGCTAAGCTCAAACTATAGGGTCCCGATCAACAAGAACCTATAAGTGAATGCCCGCGGGTCGCAAGCGCCTTGACACAGTTCAAACTCGGTTCAACTTTGCACCTGCCGTAGACTACTAGACGAAAACTAGTGGTTAGCACAGTTACAGGGTGAAGCGAGATCGTGGCGCACTGGTTTCTAAAACACTTCACCAAATGGTCACTACGGAAGAACAGCGCTGGCCCTGCCATCATCACGCTGAGTTGTGAGTGTTGTGACCATTTCGTGACATATTACCTTTAAATTTTTGTACTTGTTGTTTGTCACAAATAAACGATTTCTTTCTTTCTTTATTTTTTTTAACGTTTATGGCAGAATATTACTCATTTCGCAAATAGAAACATTGAATTGATAGCGATATTTTATGTAACGGCTTATCACGAACTTGTTGAGGATAAAAGTGCACCCAGTTGAGCCAGCTTCTATTCATGGACAGAGAAACTTCCCATACGGAGGCTGACGACATTCACATGGTTTTTACTTCGTCGATGTGTTATGTAAAAAGCTACATTAATGAATCGGATGTATGGCGTCTACAAAGACGCATCTTTTAGCTTTTTATTAGAAAAAGCGTGAGAAACAACGTGGGATTTAACAGAATACATGCCAAGATAAGTAAATTGTATAAGTTACAATTACAATTGTAAAGCTAACAGAAACCTGTTTCAAAGCAACATTATTTTTGTGATAATAGACGTAAAAGACAAACAGCTCGTTCTGAAATAAAACATTAAAACGTCAAATGCCTACAAAACGTCATTACTATACCAAACAAGCATGTACAGTGAGGCGGTTGCGTTGGCGTAGCATATGTCAAAACAGTCGAGATCTACAAAGGTGACATGCGCACTGGACGACCGATCAATGCACCCCTACGCTGCGCGCGCCACCCTCGGCCTCGGTTCTACGCAGTACATCACAAAAACAGTCTGGAATACCTAGCGCGTTCACCGTATCGCCCTTGAACAGAAAAAAATCACTATCAAAGTCTATCCATTCTATTAGATTTACGTTCGTTCCGCTGATTCGTCTCGTTAAGGACACCCACACGAGTCTAAGAACTCTCAAACTCAGTCAGTCTCGTCGCGTGACTCATTGGATAATCCCGGGTTGCTCGTGGTCTGACAGCAGTTTCGGTGTTTGGTGGTTGGTTCAGTGCGTGCGGATGCCGGTGGTCCGTGGTGATTGCATGAGCGGGCCCCGGGACCCGGCTGAGCAGTGAAGCTCAAAGCCGCAGGATGGAAGGCTGCAGCGACTTCTATGACGACGATATTGACCAGTGCGATATGGTACGTAGCTGCCATGATTGATATAGATATACCAACTCAATACATGAATGTTTATTGCATTCCATATTGTTAGTTAATGGGGTAGCTACCTATCCAGTAGCATATAACCTATGACCGAATTATCATTATAAAACCATGTACCATCGATTTTAATTCTTAAGCCACCATCTAACGTTTCCATAATGGCTTATGTGATAGCGTTTTATAGTAGTTCAACATTTAAATCGAGCGTACACCAAACCGGATTGCGACGTCGCTATTAAGATGGTAACCAACATCTGCCTTATTAACCTTGATTGATCTCTCGTTATTATCTAGTTAAAGTTATGGGTCAGCGAACAAACAGTTGAAAGCGAAGTTGGTCATTTTACAAACACTTTAAAAATTTAAATGTTTTCAAAATGGATGCCTATTTTCGATTGCATAAGTGACTTAATGTCTTCAAATGTAATTTGGGGTATTTGATTGTTGCTTGCTTAAGCGAGGAAGCACATTTAGGTTCATGCTTCGACTTATCCGGTGTCATTTTATCACGTCAATTTATACTGTCAGTGCCAGAACTGCCATTTAGGGTCCATTTTGGATAGAATTCCCTAGACCTTGGGCGCTCAAACGTTTCCTTCCTTTATTAGTGCCAATATAAACGGCTTCGTTGCTATTAATATACCGTTGGAAATTTATTATGGGTTCGTGAGACTTAACTATTTTTTTACAATCACATTGCAATAACATTTAAAGCCTTAACTTGTTTGAGATAATTTTAACGACTCGGTAAAGGAAACTTGCTAACTACATATTATTAACTAAGAAATAATTTATTACACCATGCTACACAATCTAGAAACGAAATTAATTATGAGTTGCGTAAACTTTTGTGTGTATAACGGTTGCTTAAAAATATTACAGCATCGTGCGGTTATTAAAGTAGATATCTTAAAAACAATATTACAGTAAGTACACACCGTAAATTTAGCTTGAACTGAATTATAATAATATCACGACTACCAATCAAGTGAGCTAGAAACAAGAAATAAACATCAAAACGGTTCATATTGCAGGTTTATTAATTAGCCTTCAACTCATGTTTCAAGTAATTGTAAAGCTCAAACGAATAATGGTATGCTTGTGAAATGTTTGTTGCTTAATAATATTATAAATACGTATGTTCATTTTATCCGTCTTTACGCCTCAACTAATCGATGTGAAATCGGTAAAGGGATTATTAATAGTCGGACACATATACAGGGTAGTTTTTCCCGGAAAATCCGTCGGCCATAAACGACATTGTAACCAAACATATTTCATAACACCCTTGCGTTATCACACCTTCCCAGCACAAGTATTAGAGCTGGTTTCGCGGCAGAGGGAGTCAGCGGAGACCCTCAAAAGGCGCAAATACAGTCAACTTGATTGAAGTTACGTATTTAAGCCTGTTGGGGTCGAAACCTTAGGACCGTGGGGACCAGGAGCACACCATATTTTTAAAGACCTTTCTAAGCGCTTGGTCGGCGCAACTCGTGACCAAAATGCTGGCCTTTACATGGCACAAAGATTAGCATTGCCATTCAACGTGGCAATGCTGCCAGCATTTTAGGAACGATGCCTACTGGTAGCGGTTTATTAGATAAGTATAGTTTTAAGTAGGTTATTTCGTTACTTTTTATTGTTTTATTTGTCTTGTTGAGTAATAAATAAATTCAAGTTTAATACTGCTTAGTGCTCAACTGAATCCATGATGATATTTGAAAAATAACAGCCAGGTCATAAAATGTGTCTTTAGCAGTTGTTTTTGTCTTGAAACATCGAGAAGTGAGCGGTGATATTTTCAAGAATATACAAAACGGAGAAAAGCTGGCAAACAATTACAGAAACAAATGATGATCTTTGTTGACGGAAGACGTGATGGTCCTATTTCTAAGTTCAATTACTGAGAGAAAGCGGCAATTGGCGCAACGCAGGCGCAGGTGGATTAATCTTCATCATGGCGGCACCCACGAGTCCGAACAATACTGCTTGTGAGATAGATCTCAGGGTTATGATTGTTCACAAGTACAGTTACAAAGTTAAAAGGTTTGCCATGACTGATGGCCTCAAATGTGTATTAACTTAAATCTGTGGACGTACGAAAATACGTTCCGTAAGACAATTAAGAGGCACCATAAAAAATACAATATTTTATAATTACTTACAAATATTAAATAATCTCCATTAAAAACTATGGACTTATTACTTTGCATTTTAGGTGACTTTTTTCCTTTTTTTCCAAGAAATAGGACAAATTAAATTAGTGCTCAACTTGAATACAAATAAACATTATTGAGTATAGACCTTGTCAAAAAGTCATAATAGGGTAAACCACCCAGTAGTCAGCCAGAGACCTGTAGTCGGCCTTACATGAGTGTGCAGAGTGGAAAATATATCTTTCATACTCCTGCCACTCATACAAAGAATAGGCAGAGGCCGACTACAGGATTCTGGCTGACTACTGGGTGGTTTACCTATACCTAAGTTGATTTGCCCTTGTAGTACTCGTATAAATCTTATTTCTCCCCTTGTCATAGAAACCTTTTAAATTTTCCAGGACAAAAATTCGTAACAAGCAGTTTGTAAAAATAATATTTTTTATTTTTTTTTGTTTTTTTTTCAATGTTTGTTTAACTGACATGAAAAATCTTGTGATAAGAATGAAAAGTACTTATTTAGTCTTCTGATAACCTCTTATCACAAACCTAATTTAATTCATAATTTAAAATTGACTTGCAAATTTGACTTTCACACGACTGCCTAAAAAAAGGAGTGCAATTATTTAATATGTCATTTCATTAGTGTTGATTACTGTAAATTATTAGCATGTGGTTGACACAGGGTTAATAAAGCACTTCACTTACGTAAGCGACAGTAAGTACCAACTCTACAACTCCGCAGCTAAAAAACCAATCGAGATCGAGAACTATATATCATTAATTGAGCATGAGAAAATGATTGGCACAATGAATAGAAATCATCATTAGTGATTGATTGCACTTACGAGTATTCTCGGCTTTGGATTTCGACGCCTCAAGTTCATAATACACACGTAGAGGATTAGGAAATGTTAGCTTAAACATTCAGAAGCAGAACCATTCAAACAACTCGTTTAATACATCTGTGCCGGCGAATTCTTGATCAAGATATTACTTTAAAACATTTTTGTCGTTATTACGAACTTGCTTTGATAGTCACTGTGATAGACATAGTTCTAATCCACCTCAATCAAATTTAATAGAAATTAAAATTGCCTGAGTTTCGGTAGACCGCATAAAAATTACATAGACAGTACAGACGTCGTATGTTGTTGTGTAATGTAATTGTTTTTTTTGTGCAATGAAGAGTTTACATCCATACATACATACGTCGAGGAAATCTTGAATTTAGATTTTTTACAAACCTGTTGATACACCAAGCCTTTTATTTTTGGTATGTATGTAACATGACCCGCCCACCCATTCACCGATAAAAGCCTTTGAAAGACTAACCTCTCAATAGAATACCCCACTAAAAGAATAACCTCTTGGATCGAAATATATGACTAAGTTATTTGTTGAACTAACCTTTCACTATAATGGAAACCTTAACAGCTACGAGTAAAGCACAGATAACCCATAAATAAATATAAATAGCGCTTAAAAAAGCATATCGAACGGCTTTTCTAACTAGGAGACTTATAAAACTCCTTCAAAACCCCTTGAATGGGATAGCGGGTTTTAAAAGCAAATCGAACGGCTTTTAAGCGATACAGCTTTTCTAGGTAAAACCCTTATAAAAACCCATTCGGAACCCCTTGAATGGGACATTTAGAACTTGGTCTTCCGCTAAAGATTTTGAGTCGCTTCAGCGCCTGTCTTTGTTGTGCAAAGCGCTAGAAGATTCACTCCATATTAGACGTTAAAAAAACCCTAATCTGGCCAATTAACCAACTTGACAGTCGTTCGCAAAGGATTGCAAGAATGTTATGAGGTGTTTTTTTAACCTACTACTAGCTAACTAACCAACCGCTGTTTTTTTACCAACCACATTGCTCGGTAACTATGGTGTCCCAGGACTGCCAAGTGGATAGAATGTAATGTTGAATTTGATTTTAAACTGTCGTAAATCTATGCTTTTACTATTGTTGTTAACAAAAGCGAATCATGTCGTGATCTACTCTCGCTAACCAAGGCTGTCGGTGCCCCGTTTGCTACATGCAATGGGACCTTTCGAATGGTGAGAACGAAGTGCCCCATCGCGACTTCATTGTAAAGAGCGAGGCGTACAACCTGTGGGGATATTCTGCAAAGCTACGGCGAATTCGTCGACGAGATTTACCATGCCAGGTTATCTTGAACTCAAGGTAGCAGTCTCGTTATTATTTAACACATTTATCAGGGTCGTCAACGTGACCGACTGCGGTCTCTGGGACCGTAGGACCTACCACCATAACTTGACAGCCTAGCCTTCGTATCAAGTTAATTTAATTTATATACGTAGTTTACTAGAAGTGACAAACGAGCCATCAGGTCATCCAATGTCATGCCAGGAGTCTCAGAATACATTTGAGAAAAGGGTAGACTCATCTCGTGAAGATCCTGAGGTTATGATCTCACTTTTGTCTTAATTTGGTTTTTGACGTTATAGGATGGTTCAAACGACATGGTTGGTTAAAAATATGGCTAGGATGATTGAAAAAAGATTGTGAAAAACAATGTGGAACACGGCTCTAAGAAAAAGTAGGCTGCACTCCTATCGCTATTGTTGCACTATCCTCAAATAAAAACATATCCTTCACCCTTATTGGTCTAGTTTTTATTGATATCTATTATTTACTTGACAGTAAACGCGTCACAGTGGTAAACTATATGATTGCAATAGGGGTAAAAACCGAATTAAATAGCGATCCCAGGGGTCGATTAAGCCTGGTTCGATGGAGATAGTCGAACTCATAACGATTGCATTTAAGAATAACATCGCTTCCCCTACAAGCAACACAGCACAATAGTGATTCCATACCGATTATAGTCAGAAAGCGCTGCTGGGAAGAGGTTAAAAGTAAAACACACAATACCGTTTAATGAGTGCTATAAAAGGTGGTTTATTAAGGGGCCTAATGAGCCTAAAACATTAGATATTTCATACCGGTCATAGATAAAAATACATATATAATATTTGCTTAAATGAGCATAGTGGTGTGTGGAAGTCAAATGCTTTGCAAAAATATGAAGCTTTATCTTAAGGCCACCCTTGAAATAGGTGCTATTGAGGAGTTCCGGTGGCCATCTGTGGTCTTTAAAATAGGTTCCACTTCACCAAATTATACTTTCTGATTGTAAATGCTGGATTTATATAGGATAATATTTGTAGACCTTCTTCACGGATCCCATCGTCAGATACCAATTTGGTGACAATGAGATTTCAGATTACTTCGGGAGTATCACTACATATTATAAAACAAAGTCGCTTCCCTCTGTCTGTCCCTATGTATGGTTAGATCTTTAAAACTACGCAACGGATTTTGATGCGGTTTTTTTTAATCTCAAGACTAATCGTAAGACGGCTAATGCGTTGCCAACCTATGCGTTGAGAACTAAGAAAGAATGCCTCCATGCTGGTCATTCACCTGTTGTCTTATCCCCACAGCGTAAGGCAGCCGGTAAACGATAATTTTATGCAATTTACACTCATACCGCTTCTTCCTCACTACTCAATTAAACTGCTCAATCAACTAAAAAAATTAATTATATCAAAATTTAATTTAACAGCCGAGTGTTTGGGCCCTGCGGGCCAGCTGAAAATCTAAAATAACTCATATTTATGATACAAATTTTGATCAGTTGAGCAATGGGGATGTCACTACTATCATCACTACATATTATAAAACAAAGTCGCTTCCCGCTGTCTGCCCTTTGTATGGTTAGATCTTTAAAACTACGCAACGGATTTTGAAGCGGTTTTTTTAATAGATTCAAGAGGTAGGTTTATATGTACAACACTTTAACCCGGAGCGAAGCGAGGGCGGCTCGCTAGTACAATATAAGAAAAACGGTTCACAATTGACGGAGAATACATTGAAAAAAATACATTAAAAAAAACATACACACAACCTCCGCCAAACATAGAAGTCGCATAGAAGTGCTTTTGAAGTCGGTTAAAAATGGGCTTTTATTTCAAACGCTATTTATTTTTTAAGACCTATGTGCACTGCAACCCGCAACTTATTCAACCACAATCCAAATTCTTAGTATTTCTTAAGACCCCTTCACACCCCATGTGTGAACATTTAAATCAAGTTTTGACGCGTTTGGAATACCTTTGAAAGTAATCATTTATCATTCGGGAACCCGAGAATTTAAAAAGCAGGTTCCTACCTAGTTCTTCGCTAAGAATCAGTTAGACCTTTAAAACGTGGTCCGCTATATGAATTATATCACTCTTTTTAATTTATACTGGGTAAGCAATCCAAAAAGGTGAGTAAGCAGGTATATTTATGGGGATTTCGGAAACCATAAGCATTAGGGTAATCTATTCTGTTTTATTTTTCATTAAAAAAGTAATCATAATTCTAACCGGAACCCTTTTAAAATGATCACTCTGTATATGCATATACCTAGTTTACTACGTAACTTTTTAATTGTTACTAGGTATACTTATGTATGTATGTATACATGAACATAATAAATATCTAAGGAAAATGAGTACAAACAAGATACTTGACGTATTTAGACTTTACGTATATACACAGGTGTTAGATCGCATAAAACCTAGCAGAGTTCAAAGACTGTTCAAACACAACTGAATGAGATGGCGGAAGTGCAATTAAAAATTTAATCAACATCACAATGCAACAAAGAGCGCTCTCCTGCAAAGAAACATGCATTAATGAAGGTAACCTGACTTCCGCCAGTAACACACAGGTACTACCTATTTGACCATTAATAATTATGCATAAGTGACCCTAGAAAGAAATAGTTCAAATCAACGAAAACCAGGCCATAAAAGTTAGACGCACCTACAATTTACAAAATAATAAAAAAAATATAATTTTGAGTAAACAGTCCAAACCCAACGATAGTTCTTGTTTTGTTTGTCTAAAATGGTGTCAATTTAAAACTGTGTTACTAAGAAATTCAACAATACATATTTGAAAGAGAGCCTACTTACTTTAGTGTTACTAAACCTGAATAAATATCTTACGAACAATGGTGACACTAAGCAATTACTTTGAAGATGACTGTGGGTCACATTTCTAATTGAAAAACACCTGTGCCTCAAATAATTGTTGCCATGGAGCTATAACTTTACGGTACATCATATTCCAGAGCTTCGACTCGCTTCGGTATTTAAACGGTACAGCGGGAACAATCGAGCGATTCGCTAACAGCTCCAATTTGCTACAGCTATGAATGAAGGGATACCGTTATGAAGGGCTTACGTTGCGAGCCCGGTGCATTCAAACGTTGACCGAGACATAGAGATGTTACGTGCGGTAAATCGCCTGATTTAAGAGGTAATGTGGGCAGGGAGACAAACTAGTGAAAAATCTAAAATTGATTGATGATGATTTTTACGAAAACTTCTGAAAATCAACAATGTTTTGGTAACAGTCTGGCAATGTAGGTACTTAGTTTACTACAAATAACACACATAACTTTATGTAAATATTTATTACGGGGACTGAGGTTGTTGTTGTTTGTAAATATTGTAATCATCAACATATCCGTAAAATTAGTAAAAACCTATTCAAACGTCAATTAGATATAGTGTACATTTCTACAATATTAATTTGACAAAGAAAATAAAGACACATAGGAGGGACACAGTAAATACCTACTAATAATACGCAAGTAAACATGATAACAGAAATTCGTCCAGTTTGTCTCGGTCAATGCGCGTTTCATCCAGTGGTGCAGATCCCATTCGGTTGCTATAATTACCTCAGCGCGACGCGATATCGTAGAAGAACCTACTCGAATTAAGTTCCTCTTTAAGCATGCAATTCCCTGTTAAGCGTGTGAGCATGACAGCTAAATCGAAATACTCTAACTGCGCTTGATCGTTTGCATAACCAATAACGAGCCTTGTATGGGTCGATGTAAAACTGCATAAACCGTAAGCCGTTTTGTCTCGAGCTCGTTTTAATGGCCGATTGTTACTAGACGCGGGGAATGAATTCGTGTCGGTTTTGGCAGCATCGAGTAATAAATTGGAGCTTCGTACAATTTGTGTTGTTTTTGTTTTGCTTGTTGCTGGTACCAACTACCAGGACAGTTTTAAATTAATATTGTGGATAATTTATTGAAAATTAATAGGTTTCCTGAAACTGTAACTACTGCTACAAGACGAATCTTTTAGCGTAGTACAAAATAGTAACAAAAATAACGTTATCTCTGTAATTTAGGTACAGTCAACCAATTTGATTCCTAGACCACCATAGTGTAGTCCATAGACTATGTCAAAGTGACGTTGTCAACCAAAACATTGGAGACTTCATTTAATTTGGTTTACTTTACAACGTCAAGTTGACATAGTCCATAGTGGCCTAGGAATTGAAATTGGTTCATTGTACCTTTCTTTCTTTTATCGTGAAATAGGAAATAGCCCGGTAATAGTAGGTTACAGGTTGCATATAGTCGTTCGTTACAAATGTAGAAAATAGTAAACCAAAACAATAGACACATTGTAGCCATTTTTCACACGTTAGCATACGTCAATTCAATAAATCTTCACTTTTGTCAACGTTCTTGACAAACTTTACAATGGATAGAATGTGATTTGCCTTCTTGCACCAGATTTACATACATACATAACATCACGCCTTCATTCCCAGAGTGGGGTAGGCAGTGCTACAGAAATAACAACAACTTTAAAAAGACTTGATGATAATTCTGTAACCACATTTTGCACAATCAGGCCAAGAAGTTTACTAGTGTATTTAGTGACAGGGTGCAAGCCCATCGCCTAACAATACTACAAGCCCTTATACCCTTAGTCGCCTCTTACGACATCCACGGGAAGACATGGAGTGGCACTATTCTAACCCGGCAACCACACGGGCTTTCCAGATTTATGTTTTAAATAAATAAGATCAACCAATTCAGGAGACTATATGACACAAATTGACCTAGTCCCAAACTATAAGCTGTAAGACAACGATAAACATATTTTTTTCATAATACGATCAAAGTTGACTGAGGATTCCAACCGTATTTTTAAACTAAACCTACTTAGCTGTTACGACCGTATAAATGTATTTATCAGCTTTTATTATACCTGCACCTCATGTTATATAGTTAAAGAATAGTAAATTTATACAGTTTCGCAATATTTAGAGCTTGGCTGCCTCCATGCAGAGGCAAAATTATCCGCCATGTTATCAGCAGATCGCATATGAATTAAGTAACTCCTACGCAACAACAGCGCATGCGGCGTCGCGCCGGCCCGGAGCCTACAAGCTCTGTTTAACCGGACTACTCACCTCACTGCCTAGGATAATGTTTATGTCATTCATCCATTATGGCTAGGCATTATGTATTTTCTCGCTTGTCGCTCACTACGTCTCTATCGTTACAGACTAGACAGAAAGGGAGATCCGAGCGTTAAGCATCGCGGACAACATGTGCTAGCCTTCCAGGTCACGTGGTGAACAGTGTTGTCCACGTTCAAAAAGAGGCGCAGGCTCCTTGTAAAAATCTGTGTAGAAAGGTACCTACTAGTTCACACACAGACAAAGGCTTCCTCTCCACTTAGGTTAGGGGTTAATTAGGAAGAGAGGAGTCAGTAGCAGGGACCGGAAAACCCCTTCATTTGATTAACCCTATCGATAGGGTAAGCCTATCATTTGGCTACCCAATCGATGTGGTTACCCTATGATTGTGTTACCTTAACGTTAGGGGAACCCCTTTGAACTAGTTAACCACTTCCATAGAGCTTACCAATTTCATTAGGGTTTCGGTAGTTTAATATTGAAGCGCTTAGCATTAACTGGGTTTTACCCCATTGATCGCCTCTCTCTTTTTTGCGCATTTGGGCGATTTCTGTCTAGCCTGACGTTACTTGCCTACTTTATTTAAGTTCGTGTCGGGACGGGACGGGATTGAGATGATAATGTTGTTTAATAATTCTTAGTTCATGTTCCCGCCGGAATAATAAAGACGTTTGGCTGCGTGACGGATGGCTGCTTGTGCAAGTACCTACTGCAAAAAGTGCAAGCTATTTTATTATTATAAGTGTACGCGAGAGCTGGTTGACTTTTAAATAATAAATTTTGTTTGATTTGAAAGTATTTTTAACATGGAAACGTACCAGGACGATTCTCAAGAAGAACTAAAAAAATATATCAAGCAAGCTTTAAAACGTAAATACCTATTTAATGTCTTGTTAATTTGAACGTTAGGTAAATAATTACATTTTTGATTATTTCCGTCCGTCCGCAGCCTAGCTCAGAGACTCTTAGTACTGGAAAGCTGTAATTTGGCATGAATATACATATTAGTCACGTCGGCAAAGTGGTGAAATAAAATCTTAAAAGATTATTTTTTTTGGTGTACTTACCTCCCCTACACGTAACGTGGGGATGATTTTTTATTTTTCGTCTACCCTATAGTGTGGCATGTTGTTGGGTAGGTCTTTCAAAAATATTGTGGGTTTGTGAAAACAGTTTTTCGATTAAGGGATCTGTTTATGAAATTTTAAGCTTTAATGCGCTAATTTTTGTTAGAGTCAAGTGCCGCCCCTACAGCCAAAACTACAAATAATAAAAATCTGAAAAAAATCGTGAATGAAAGCGCATATAACGAATTTTTAAGGAAAACTATCACCACTAAGTAGACATGATTGGTTCTTGAGATACAGGCGACTAGTGTTTATACCTACGAAAATTAGCTAAGACGGCACCAAATAACTTTAAATAGTAAAATAGTTCATACTTGTTGTTTTTAGAGATAGTTTTTGGTGTTTGTAGTATTTATAAGCGGCGTCGGAACCCTACCTGAGCATGGTCCGACATGCTCTTGCCCGGTTTTTTTAAAACATTGGTTTAATAATGGACTGCTGAATGGATGCACTTTAAAAAACTGTACTTAAGTAAATAATGATTTACACTGTATAAATATATGTATAAGTAAATAAGTACCTACCTAAATAATTTTGATCTCAACAATAGTTTCATTAAATAATTAACCTTCTACATTACAATATCAGTTTCAGTGGTGGTAGGACCCTGTGCAGGGTCCGTCCGGATCGCTACCACCATCTTAACCATTAACCACCCGCCAAGCAACTGTGTTCGCATTGTTGTGTTCCGGTGTGGGGATAAGACAACCGGTGAAATTACTAGCATAGAGGCATTCCATCTTAGTCCTCAGGGTTGGCAACGCATTTGAGGTCTTAGGATTATAGTCTTGAGAATTCAAATGTCTATGGATCTCAGATTCCACTTACCATCAGGTGGCCTGAGTGTTCGTGTGCCTTCTCCTTAACATAAAAAAAAATAAAAAAATATATAATTTTGATCACAGCTAGTTTCATTTAATAATAATTAACCTTATATATAACAATAGGTAAACTGTAAAAATATGAAAAATAAATAAATCATTTTGATCATCAACAGTCTCATTAAACAATTGACCTTATATTGAACAATTAGTACATAATTACACTAAAAATATGTACTTAACTATAAACCAGTCTCATTAAATAATCGACCTTATATATGGAACAATTTGTGAATAATAGCTTGCTTACACTTTAAAAACGTAAGTAAATTATTTAGATCGCAGTGATGGTTTAATTAACCCTATACTCGTATAATATACGGTAGGTAAATAGTGATTTACAGCGTACAAAATGTATGTAAATCATTTTGATTTCCTCAACAGTCTCGAAAAGAACAAAGGCTAAATAATGGTTAACATTTGACTCTAACAAAAATTAGCGCTTTAAAGCTGAATATTTCATAAACGGATCACTTAATCGGAAAACTGTTTTTAAAAACCCGCAATATTTTTGAAAGACCTATCCAACGACACTCCACACTATGGGGTAGACGAGAAAAAAAAATCACCCCCACGTTACGTGTAGGAGAGGTACCTACACTAAAAAAAATGTTTTTCAAGATTTTATTTTACCACTTTGTTGGCGTGACTAATATGTATATTCATGCCAAATTACAGCTTTCTAGTATAAAGAGTATCTGAGCTAGGCTGCGGACGGACGGACGGACGGACGGACATGGCGAAACTATAAGGGTTCCTAGTTTGACTACGGAACCCTAAAAAGCTACTTCTCATTTTACAAATATTTAATATTTATTAATATTAACCGTGTTTATAGCACGACACAATTAATAATGCGCGTATGGAAGCGCTTACACCGTTGATAGAGAGTCTATTATTGCATAATCCGCGCGCCATATTAATTGCGCCCACCTATAACATCGTAATTTGCCTGCGCAAAGCAAGCTTTCCATTTTGTTTTCTTTGAAAATTCGTCGGCGAAACTTTTTAACTGACGATTTTATTTAAAAAATATCTAATATTTCACATGGAACTAAGAACTTAGCTAACTACGTAGGTAGTATACAATTTATTTAATCGACCCTGATCACTCATTTCTGAAAGTAAACAAACACTTTACGCCAAAATCCACCAAAGTCAGTTGAACCTACAGCCTTAAAAAAAAAACAAGTTCAAAGCAAATCCCAAACAAAACAATGTACATTTTGTGGGAACGATAATTAGGTTTACTATTGTTTGACGTAGCGAACAGTGCGACTCTATGACAAAGCCTCGGCCGTCTTCGGCACATTTCGGCTGGCTCACCTCGCCGTCTCGCATGCGCTACTCACCTGCCGCCGCTACCCATTCAATTGTTAGGTAGTGCAATAATAAGTCGAAACACTTGCGCATAGAGATTAAAAAAGCTTGAAACCGTTCGATTAAGTTTAAAAAGGGTAACAGATGATAGGGTATTGGGAATGGGTTAGCGCTTAGTCGAATTAATTCTATCGCTTGGTTGCCCTTTCATTGGACTATGTCAACGATAGGCTTAGCTCATCCTTGGGGTTTGTAAAAACAAGTCTATCAAATACCCTATCGAAAACCCCTTTAATGCTAAGCGGTTCCGGTCCCTGGTCAGTAGTTAATGATGCACACATTTTTGAGTCTTTTTAGTTGGATTTTCAGTTTCCGACGATATGGGAGATTGAATATCCAACTTAAAAGAGGTTTTACTAAAAGTGTAAAGAATTTAAGCTCCCGCTTCTTTTACTGCTCTTACTGATCGGACCAACAATGGGTTCTCGGGTTGGATAAAAATTCAAACACACGGACATACGAATGCGGAAGTCTACGTTGACTCTTAAAACTCGCTTTGTTTTGCCATACTTAGCTGACTAAAGCGCGATTATATCTACATAACGCATTATGTAATTTTCATATAAGTAGTTTTTGAAAAAGGGTGGAAGAGTGAATAAATAAGTGAAAATCAACACTGCAGATAATAAACCGGTTGAACGGTTCGATATTATTATGTGACGATTTGACGATTTCAATTCAGAAAGCAGTTTTCAAGTAATCATGTAAAATGTTGCTACTGCAGTTGAGGTTTAAGAACAACTACTTTACTACGTTTACGACTCAAACGGATGCCTGTGGCGGCTCATGTCCTGCGGTATTCTGCTGTCCAAAAGAAGAAGGTAGCATAAGAGTGTAAGGTCCATGAGCACATACTGCCTTTTTACTTTGAAAGGCAGCATTGTGGTCAACACTTGACGTTACATCTGACGGACATTCGGTATAGGGACACTCCATTTGCAACTTAATATAGACGTCATTAGGTTCGTCTCGCTAACTGCTTAGCCATTTCCTAAGGCATTAGGCTATAGGGTGCATCCAACACAGTTATTGCTTTAACTTATTCGGTACCAGCGACACATAGCGTGTTAAAATTGGATACAATATTTATTTGGTGGTTGTGAATGAACTCTGCATAATACAGCGATCAATTCATGGCGCCGACTCCTATATAAAGTGCAATAAACCGTGGCAATAAAACATTAAGCGCCAAATTACTTATTTCAATAGAAAAATGGCTCGATTTGGGCGTTCTTGGCACTATCTATTAAGCAATGCTATTCGTTTCACAAATAGAAGTACGATAACCTCCCTCGAACGGCTATACGCAAGCGCCGAACCCACTACAAACAAAAAAAAAACAGTCAATTGATTTCTGTAACGTGACCAATAGACGCCTTTATGAAAACTTATTTCACAACCAAATCAATTCCATTAAGGCACAAATAAAAACATTCGTTCGATAAATTTTGTAGCTACTTTCGTTGTTTTTTCTCACGTTCCCCAAGAAAGGGCTGACAAATTGAGTGAGCGCTTTCGCACAAATCTAATTTCGTTTCAAGTTATTGTCTGGCTTGATCGAGAATGCCGTCAGTCTATCGCAGAGAGGTTATTCTGTTGTAAAGGTGAGTTCACAGTAGAACTAACCTTACTCAACGCTAATGATGGTATAAAATTACACGTGAATAGGCGGTTGTCAAAAAAAAGTGCAAGTACATCGTTAGTTTCTTAATTCTTGTCCTTAACGTTGTACAATTTTTTTGGAAACCGCCCGCCATGCGTACGACCCTCTGGAACCATCGGTCTACTTTCCCGATCGGTCCACTTTTGCAAACCGTCTACTTTCCCGATAGGCCCACTTGCTTTTCCTTATCCGTCTACTTCCTGATCAGTCCATTTTCCTGATCTGTCTACTTACCAAACGGTCCACTTTCCCTAACTGTCTACCTACTTGCTTCTCCTCATCCCTCTGTTATTACATGTGGGTCCAAAATTAAAAAAAGATTATAAGTCTAGTACAGACTGCAACAACGTTAACATTAGTACCCTGTCATTGAAGCTAGCGGTCCTGGGTTCAAATCCCGGTTAGAGCAATTTGTGTTAAAATTTCTAGGGAGGGATCACCCCGCCTCGTGTAAAAGTTTCGCTTTTTTGCTCATGTGGACCGGGAAAGTAGACGGTTTGTACAAGTTGACCGATCGCGAAAGTAGACGGTTTGCACAAGTGGACGGATCGGGAAAGTAGACGGTTTGCACAAGTGGACGGATCGGGAAAGTAGACCGATGGTTCCGGAGGGCGTACGATGTTGGTGCTTCCGAGGCTGTGTCAAACCTAAAGCGCCTAAAGTTAAACAACTAGCTAGCCTTCCATTTGTCTACCATATTATCCGGCGAGAGTTAGCTAGCTATAGCTGAAAACCTCAAGTAAATGACAGTTGTGTGTAGTTGGTGTACAGTACCTACATACGACAAAAAGGTCCGTTATTTGAGTTTTTTACCTATACATGCCTCTTTTACCGATCAGGGGGGCTATTCAAGATGCATAATGCTAATCAAAACTAGGGATGTTACTGATGATGATAATGATGAGTCGGAGTTAAATTTGATTTAACGGAGTCGGAACCGGAACCGGAACTGAAGTCGGAACCGGATCTGGTGTCGGGGGCAGAGGTAAAAATGAGTTGTGTATGAAAGGCTCGAAATTTTTGGGGGAGCTTTTGAAAAGTTGTAGGGAGAGAACACCATAGTTTATCGATGTTATCGACAAAAAAAATTTTCTTTGTGTTTATTCAATAGCGTTTTATTTTCAGCGGTCGATGATAAAAAAGTTCGGAATATCGGAAAGTTTTATCCGTTGAATTGTTTTATTGAAATGTGTATAATCGAAAAGCTATACATTTTATAACTTGAGAAAATATTACTCATCCCTCTGAGACCACCTAACGTTATAGGTGGCCTGAGTGAAACGTTGAGAAACGAGTATTTTGTAAGATAGATAACCTAACCTAAAGCGAACGCGGCTTTGTACTCGAAATAATAACACCATTTGGTACGTTATCTACTTTTACCCGGCAATGCTCCGGCCGCCGACCGACACCTCCCATTGTATGCGCAGTCAAAACGTCAAGCGATATCGTGAGAAAATAGTTATGAAGAGGCGAAAGTTCAGTCAGTATCCGTGTTATGTTAATATAATAATAGGTAATTTACGCCCAAGCGTATCTATGATAGCGCCCTTCACACATAATACCAGCTAATGATGCTAATGCTTTTGTAATAGACATAAAAACATACCCATTAAGATATTTTAAACACTTGTATTGTTTTAAATTGCTGGTTGTCTTAAGTCACACACATCGTGTTGGTTTTTTGGTGGTACAAAAAAGGTGTCCTTAGGATCTGCTGAGGCTGAACTAAGTAATTATACAAGCATTGTATTTTTGGATATAAGCTTGGACTTCATCGCAGCGAGTTTAATTATATAGGCTACGTTTCTACCAGAGCCTCACTACGTGTATGAGATACCGTAAAACAGGGTGAATAGGGACTAAGGGGTGAATAGAGGGACACAACCTAAAATAAGTAATTGTTACAAATGTGTTGTGTTGTTGTGTTGACCGAATGGTCTTGAGTTGCAAATGTCTATTGGTATTACACAAATGGCAGTATCTCAGACAAAACTCCTGAAGCAAATGCAGCCTTGTTACCAACAGGATAGTATTGAAGTTGCTTTGGCTATTGAATTTGAGATACTGCTTATTGGCTTAGGAGGACAGAATTAAGATCAAGTGGCTTATGTGTTCTGCCTTCTCCTGCCATTACATCAAGACCTTTGCAAGTAATAGTAAAGGACGCTCTAAAATGCCCACTGACATCCACAGAACGTGCAGATATTCGTGCAATTATTGGAGAAGTCACAGAAGTCTTAAATTTCTGGAAAAACTAGATTCTGATTGTTTCCTCCAGTCCATATCTTGCTCATGAGCCGGCCGAACTGCGTTTTTTCACAACATTAACTAAGCCGAACAGAACATTAGTTTAAAAAATAATGACTCATCGCTTTATTACTTTTTTACTCATAGGCGGGTTGGACTGGCATAGTTCATCTCGCATATCGTTAGAAGTGTATTGTGGGATTTGTGGAACCTACCAGTCATTAGTTCATTACCATAGAATAGTTGGTACCAACCTGCCCGTTGCGTCCTTATGCATTATTCATAGACACAGATGGTTTAGATCTGGCACACATCTTGATATGAAGACTGTGTAAGAAACAAATGACAACTGTGATTGAATCTTTCATTTGTTTTGCATTATAACCCTACTAATAGATTGATTTTAAGGGGCATGAATGTTTATTTCTTATGTTCAAGTTGTCAAATTAAATTACCGAAGGTGCTAAACGCGGGATTTTGTAAACGGTCTTTCAATCTCGCTTCGTTCTGTCTTTTTCATAGAACTCTAGGCAAAAATAAATAGTTACTTATCTAAAAATATTGTTAACACTGACCATCGGCTCTGTTCTACTCGGAAAAACCATATTGCTTTTTATTTTATTATCGTATTGTCAACATTGCGACATCTCTAGTTTACAAGTACATTAGATTAGATTAAAAAACAAAAATGTAAAACACAAAACTCTTAAAATCAGTGCCAGACTATGGGGCAAAATGGTTCCTGCTCAACATGTTAAGTACTGGTTTTTAGACCGGAGCTGGTCTTCCATAGGAACCGTCTAGTGACACCACAGCAGGTCACACAACCAGCACCCCACAAAAAAAGGACTAAACCTCAAATAAATGAAAAAAAGCGAAAATAATATGGCAACAGAAAACCTAAAAGTATTAATTAAAAACTTACACAAAAATCCTAAAAAAAAAAGGAAATACTAAACGAAATGTATTTACTTGACAGTAATGGCGGCCGAGTTCAAAACAATACAATAAAATGTCTAAAGCAATATGGTTTTAACGAGTAAATAGAACCCCATCATCGTATCAAATAGCAGCTAAACAAACAAATGATTATCATGTTACAAATACATAATTCGCACCTCCTTACACGATAATCCACACGAAGTTGAATTGCGTAGTCAATTATTAAAAGAGCCTCTTCCCAGGGGGAATTTGGGGTTGAATTTTAAAGTCGGTGTTTCCCATAGGACGGTCCTCGTTAGTTGTAAATAACGATGTGTCGTAGCATCGGACAAAATAATTGGAAAAAATAAAATGTCTTTAAGCTTAACAACTAGTTAGGCCTCTAGGCCTCTAGGTTAGGGGGGTTAGGTAGTTAGTGGTGGTAGGACCCTGTGCAGGGTCCGTCCGGATCGCTACCACCATCTTATCCATTAACCACCCGCCAAGCAACAGTGTTTGCATTGTTGTGTTCCGGTGTGGGGATAAGACAACCGGTGAAATTACTAGCATAGAGGCATTCCATCTTAGTCCTCAGGGTTGGCAACGCATTTGAGGTCTTAGGATTATAGTCTTGAGAATTCAAATGTCTATGGGTCTCAGATTCCACTTACCATCAGGTGGTCTGAGTGCTCGTGTGCCTTCTCCTTAACATAAAAAAAAAAAAAAAAAAGCTATGTTTCTCTGGAATGAATGAAAAACAATACTGAATCATTCGTAGTCTTTACACAATGTAGTCTAGCGGGATTCGACCTAACAACATTTTTTCTTTGTTTCACTCCTCTTAGAGAGGCTGGTCGATCACCGTCGCTGAGTCATTCGATGGAGTCATCACATCATTGTCAACCATATGTATAAATATCCGTATAACAAATATTTATATACATATAGAGATTTAGATTTATATTTATGTGGTTACAGAATTATCTTTTTTTTTAGAGTTGTTGAAATTTTGTCTATTACTTACTCTGGGATTAAAGGCGTGATGTTTTGTATCTATAAAAAGTAGAGTTGTTACATTGCTACTCGACCTTCAAAGTCATATTATATTCATTTTTTTTTTTTCGATTTAGAGGTTAATTAGTCGTCAATGTTTCTAATACCTACTTACATAAAATGATAAAAATAAAAGAAATAGGTATGTGAATTGAAACCTCTTTCTATTTTGAAAAGGAAAATAGAGATAAAAAGAAAAGTGTACCCTTAATTTAACACAGTGGTGGTAGGACCTTGTGCAAGGTCCGTCCGGATCGCTACCACCATCTTATCCTTTAACTTACCGCAAAACAGCAATGTTCACATTGATGTGTGCTGGCGCGGGAATAAGAAGACCACTTCAATAGCATTGAGGCATTCCATCTTATTCCTCAGGGATAGCAACGCATTTGCAGTCTTAGGAACGTGGTCTTAAGAATGCAAATTCCTTTGGGTCACAAGTCCCACTTATCATCAGATGGCTATCTCCATGCCATAAAAACAAACCTGCCGGCAAAATCACGAGTAGAGATGAAGTATATTTCCACCCCTGGAAATTGTAATGTACTGCGGGAACAGTTACTTAAATAGATGTAAACGAAGTCGTGAGGGTAACAGGAGCTAAATATATTTTTTACTTGACAAAGGCGAAATGACAACGGAACCGCTATAAATGAAAAAGAAGATACAAAATTGCAGACAACATAGTGCAAAACACGCATACCTGTGTATAACGTCTATCCCATAAGTCTAAGGTTTAGATCAAATCGTGTTGTCAAATGCAGTTGAACCTGATGTTAATTGCCGTTGACACATCGGGGAAGGACACAGTGTTTACTTATAGCCACTCACGTCACCAAAGCTATTGTTTGCGTAGCTTGGCCGTCCGACTCCTTATAAGTTATCGCAGTGTATTAAAGGAAGTGGTTACCCTGACAGATTATTAAATTACTTATTAAAAAATATTTACGCAGGTTATACAATGCACGATATGCAGGGCACAAGTTGGATTACAAGATCCTGAAGCGTATATTGTTTTGGAATATTTGACTGCATTGCTTCTTTTTGTTTTTCACAACCAACCAACCAACTGCTGAGTTTTCCTATGCTGACGTTCTGTAGTAAAATGTACAATATCATTAAAATATTACAAACCGTCCAAATGCGAGTCGGAGTCGCACTTGAAGGGTTCTGTAGGTACTATTCTTGTATGGTTTAATTTTTAATTTTATCCTTATATCAATTCGTCGGGTTTTTTTATGTATGTTCCCGATTTCACAAAGACCGGTAAACCGATTTGTTTTTTTTTTGTGTTTTATTTTTCGAGTTGGACCAATTTCCAGCTTGTCAAGATCTGATGATAGGATCTTGGAGAAATCGAGGACGACATAACAGTATTAATATGATCAGTAAAAAGTATGAAATGAAATAGAATGTTTTAAAAAACTAAAAACGGTCTTCAAAAAGCAAGAAATAACTTTTTTTATAATGAATAATATAGTGGAACGCCGACTTCAGTTGGACTGATGTATTACCTACCATTTAAAAAATAATAATATATATGATAAAAAATGGTAAAATAAGGATATTATTAGGTTGAATCTTCAGGGCCACTTCTTCTCATGATTTAGAGAAGAAGAAGAATCATCCTAATAATATCCTTCTTTCATACCGGTCTGCGGCTTTACAATTGTAAAATATGACCCGCTTTATTTCACCTCATAATGTAACCATGGCGCGATTAACATTCCTCACGTTTTTAAATGTGACTTAATACCGCATAATACAAGGTCAGCTCAATGTTGTTTTAACTGAAACACTAGATTTTGCCCAAGTTACCTAGGTCTTAGAACGGTCAAGTTCTGAATAGCTAACCTTGACCGAGCACTAAACGTAGGAAAGCACAAATAGCGGGCGTCACGCGATGCGTTGATTATCTCACGACATACTTGAGAACTGTATGGATAATGAAAAGTAAAACTACTGTAATGTTGGCCTTTTTCTGGGTGACCAGTAAATCTACCTCTATAATTGAGCCACAAGTCATGATCTTTCGGCTCACGCATCTTATTTTCTTTTTCCAGCAGTTTTCGTCATCGTCTTCTTTATTAGGTACTTTCTTCTGCCCACCGCTTCGTCCGCGTAGATTTCGATTATCGTAATGTCCTCGGGAACTTTCAAATTTTCCGGGATAAAAAGTACCCTATGCAGTGTGTTAATCCAGGGTACCTATAAGCTATCTCCATTCCAAATTCGTTCAACCGTTGCTGCGTGAAAGAGTTACAAACACACACACACAAACTTTCGCATTTACAATTTTTGTAGGATACATAGTGAAACAAAGTCGCTTTCCGTGTCTGTCTGTATATCCTCTAACTCCTCCTAAACCACGTAACGGATTTTGATGCGGTTTTCACCATCAGTTATATATTTTTTTACGGAAGATTTCTATGTATAATTAATCTTGGTTTATGTACGGGTGTTACAGAAAACTCACAGAAACCGAAGAGAAGCAAGGGCGGGTCGTTTGTGTTAATAAAAATATCGTGACGTCTACTCTAGAACATAAAATGAGTAGACCAACCATTGACTTTAATTGTTGAGCCACCATAAAACCCTTTCGCAAGATAGAAATTACAAAAAGTTATCATTTATTGTCTCTCTGACAGCAGTTTATAACAAAAAAACCCAGCAATTGAAGTTTGTAACCTAAACCTTAATTTTAAGTAGGTAGTAAGCATTATACATTAGTAGTAACATATAATTTATGTCTGTCTCTCTTTCTCCACAGGGTCACTCTGAATCCAAGGGTGCGAAGAAGCGAGACAAGAGCGCCACCGGCAACGGCAACAAGCCCACCCGCGGCGTCGCCACCTCCTTTGGGTTCCGGCGCCGGCCCGCCAGCACCTCCCGCGCCGATGATAATGCTCGGCGCAAGCAGAAGGCGCACGATAAAAATGGAAACGGAGGTAAAATAAACCTTCAACACAAAAAATTGCAAACTCTTACACTCATACAGCGTTGGGCAAAAGGTATTGAGCACCCCAAGTTTTCCTTTGTAACGTATAAATAAGGTATTTGTTCAATTTAAACAATACTCAAAGACGTAAAGTAGCTATAAAAAGTGTCTAAACATGTGCAAATTTGTAGATATAGTTTCGAAGTAGCTATTTGCGTGTGAAAACTGACGGGTTTTACAATAAAATGATTAATTATATTTTGTTACTCTCTAATTTGATCTCCTTATAAGAATCAACTCCGACGCAGGTTCTTCGGAGGACCTGCGAGCAGAGGAGGTCCTCTCAGGCCGGTCGACTCCGCTCGCCAGGCCGCGCAAGGAAGCTGTTGGCCAGCCTCTACGGAGCAACAGGTAAAACTTCAGTTAACGAATTCAGATCTAAGGACGAGATTGAGGCGTGGGAACAGAGTATACTTAGCTAAGAGTCTTTATGTTTCTGCTACTCCTGCTAGTAAGTAGTGTCTAAGGGTTGTATTAATAAACTGATCTCGACTGTAATGCCCGTCTCAAAATGCGTCGAAAATGACTGTTTTCTATGGCTTGACGTCTACTTTGACGTATCTTGTGACGAGTTTATCCCTTAAACTAGGGTTCGTCTATAAGGTAGAGCAAGAGTTCCTAGTTTCCTTCCCGTCGGCACAAACCTATGACGTAACCCCAATGACCTTCGTAAACCTGCGATATAATGTAGGTATTCGAACAATGATATTATAGATCTCTTACGTCAAGAAAGACGTCAGTGGTATGTTTGTTGCGCGGGTAAATATTACAAGCTTTTTATTAACTTGCAATGTATGGGTGTATGTGTGTATATTCAGGTAAAATCTTGTAAGGAATATTTAAATCACTTTCCGGGGACTGATTGAGCTGAAATTTGGTATACGTATGTAACTTCGATGACAATACATGACATGGCACCAATGAGCTGGTCTGAAGATTGAGTCGGAAGGTGAGCGGAGTTCCTGTCGCCAGACAGGAACTCATTCGATTGGTCTTGCTAAATAGATAATGACTTTGCAAAAAAAAATACAGTTGGCAGCAAAATCTTGTCCCAAAAATACTTTTTTTAAATAGAAACGTTTTATTTTTAAGTACAGCTATTATTGCCTACTTTACTGTGTAAAGTAACTAGATAATAAAAGGTGCATATCAATTATCAACAAGTTTTTTAGAGTTGTTGGTAATTCTGTAGCTCTGCCTACCCCACTCTGGGAATAAAGGCGTGACTTTATGTATGTATGTGCATATCAAATAAACCTTTATATTTGTTGCGCGTTACGTTAAATTATTATAAAACAAGACCACTAGTCACACAAACAACAAAAGTAGTGTTCACGCCTACGTTAGAAAACATTTAAACCCCTTCATGTCTTTGCTTGCGGTATTATTGTAGGCGTTAAATATTAGCCTATATAATTCTTTTTATACTGCACTAAACATTATTTTCTCTCTCCGTTCTCCTCGGTAATAATATTATATTAGCATAAGAATGTCTTCCTGAACAAGCAGCTGAGGTTTCATATAGCTTAGCAAATCCTAAATGTACAAACATTTTCTGGTAAGATTAGACATTTTCTTAGAAAATACGGCCCTGGCGGAGTAACGGGTGTATCATAGAAGTAGCAAAGGTGACTTGCCGATCGAAATGATCAGCATCATAAATATTATTTTAACATCTCATAGAAGGTCTCAGTTATGATGTCTGATTACTAGTAAGATTATCGTGATGAAGAATCATAATTATTTGGAGAATAATGTCATTGCATAGTCCTATAGAGTAAAGAAGTGAATATTACCCAAAAAGTTAACTAGCATTTCATCTATAAAGTTGAAGGGGCAACAAGAAAAGACGTAAAGCAGTTCGATATTTACCTCGTCATTTTATTTTAATCTGACTAATGTTGATCGATTTGCTGATTGATACTAGTTTAATCCGAGACCACGGCCGATGCAACTCGACCGAAACGTCAAATTAAATATCGACCTTTTTGTACGTCTTATTGTGTTAAGATTAAGACCCATTTAACCTAACATAAATCTCAGTTTGTCAGGGCATTTGATGATAGTATAATTTAATTAATAACACATCACCCTATCGGGCATGTCGGCTTAAGTCCAAAGCCCCGAGGCTTATGTAAAGTCCACCCGCTTGTCACGCGGGGGCCAATCAACAGGGTACTTACTACTTATACTAATAAGATTTACAATTGCCTCAAGTGGTGCTGGTACCTATCGGATTAAGCAGTTCCTACTAGTCAGCAGCCGTGCCGCGTTGCCTTGTGGTTGCCGGGTTAGAATAGTGCCACTCCATGTCTTCCCGTGGGTGTCATAAGAGGCGACTAAGGGAAGTACTACTGTAAGGCGATAGGCTTGCAACCTGAAAGAAACCGTTCTGGGCCTCTATTCAACTGCGTTATAACGATATCGTTTTTAACCTGTTTCCGTATTGCCAACGTTTTGATAACTCTTATGTCATTTACAATAATGGCGACTGTGACATAAACGATTCTTAAACGAGTCAAACACGATATCGTTTTAACGCACCTGAATAGAGGCCCTGATTTTAGGACGTTTATAAAACAAACCTAAACTAACCTAACCTTATTTACCAGTTGGACAATTTTAAAATCCTGAAAATAAACATGTGTATAATAATTAATATTGATCATGAAGAGTGATCATTATGATGTAAAATGGTACTTATGCGAAATAATTTGGACTTGAAAAGTTATGTGAGTAAATGCGCTCCCCCTGACCCACCATAGGTAGAACTGAGTCAAAGTAACGTACGTTATAATTTCACTGTGACACCGTTCTATGTGTTGTTGATCAGGGTTCCATATTGGACTGACGTACAATCTGCCATCTACCAGATGGAACCCTGACTGGAGTGACAGTTATAAATCAAATCGTAAGAATTGTTACTGTGACATGGATTTAATTTGATTTATTTGACACAGTTTTTTTTTAATTTTATTGGTATTAGGTATTTGGTTTTATTATTAGGAGTGTAATTACTTAAAACAAGTGATATTTAATTTTCCCGAGTATACAAAAAAAAATACACTCGCGAGCAAAAAAATCGACTCAAGCTGCACGTTTGGGTTCTCCGCCCAGTGTCTCTTGACCCATCCAAAATATCTTGAAAAAAATGGTATCAAACAAAAGCTGATAAAGTAACGATTTCAAAAATGTATAATTATCAGTCATGCCAGGTTCCACAACTGATGGGGCCAGGTTTTGCAAAGCCGAATAAAAAAATACTATGAAAATTAAAAGGAAGTCGTGAAATAAACGGCATTTTAAGAAAAATAAGATTTTATTTGTTAATTTAATATTTTGTATTTCCACCTCTAGCCCTTATCACAGCATCCAGGCGGTTTTTCATCGATCTGATGAGCTTTTTGTGAAGCTCCTGGGGGATGACATCCCACACCTCCTGCAGTGCTGCCTTCAGCTCCGTAACATTTGACGGAGCTGGTTCTCTCTTCCGAACTTGTCTTTTCAGGTAGTCCCAGACATGCTCAATGGGATTCAGGTCCGGGCTGAGAGCTGGCCAGTCCATGGTGGGTATGCCGACCTCGGCAAGGTAGGCCCGAGTGATCCTTGCGGTATGACAAGGGGCATTATCCTGCATTAGGACGAACCCCTCGTCATAAAAACCGGCGTAAGGAACAACATGCTCTCTGCATCTCGGTGATGTACCTGGCAGCGGTCAAACCACCGCCTCGGCCCCCACCAGGTACAAAAACGAGCTCAGTACGCCCTTCCATGGAAATGCCCGCCCACACCATGACGGAACCCTCTCCATAGGCAACTGTTTCCCTGAAACAGCACTGTGCGTACCGTTCCCCTGACCTCCTGTAGACCCTCCCCCGTCTGTCACAGCCATTCAAGCACACCCTGGACTCATCGCAAAAAAGAACTGGGGTCCATTGCTCAATGGTCCAGTTTTTGTGCTGATGAGCAAATTCCAGGCGTGCTTGGCGGTGACGTGGGAGCAGTCTGGGGCCCGTGGCGGGCCGTTTCGGGGTCAGGTTAGCTTCCTTAAGCCTTCGCCTTACTGTCCACTTGCTGGCAGTAACCCCTCTTACATCCTGAAGATGCTGCTGGATGGAAACGCCGGTCTGGTGCCGATTTCTGAGAGAGGTAGTGACCATAAAGCGGTCATCCCTCTCAGATGTGCACCTCCGGCGGCTAGAACCTGGTCTTCGTACCAAGGCCCCAGTCTCCTGATACCGTCGGTAGACTCGGGATACTGCTGACTGGTTTAAATTCAGCTGGTCAGCCACAAAGCGTTGGTTGTGTCCCTCTTCCAGCAAGGCCACGACTTGGGCGGCTTCAGTCATGGTGGTATCCATTTTCTCCAAGGCTTCTGAGTAGGGTCGTTAGCAGAGATGTGTACCGGTCAACTTCTGATAAGTGACTGATGACATTTCCCCCTCCACCCCCTTATTTATAGGGGTCAAAGGGGGCACAACTCGTACGTTTCGGAACGAGTAAATGACCCACATATCGGAAAATAAGGCATAACTTGAAAAATCGTGGATGGATTTCCACGGTTTTTCATTTTTTTAATCGTTACATTATCACCTTTCGTTTGATACCATTTTTATTAATATATCATCGATGGGTCAAGAAATACTGGTCGGAGAACCCAAGCGTGCAGCTTGAGTCGATTTTTTTGCTCGCGAGTGTAGTGGTGGGTCGAGACTTTTTAAAATAGAAAACACTTCGTTATGTTGTGTTCGCTAGACTTTTAGTGTTGTGGATAGAACTTAGGGTTTGTTTCACTCTACAAACCTTCGAGTAGGTATCTACTTATTCTAAATATAACCTATCTTTATACTAAATCCAGTAAAATACTTCAAAATAATACCTACTCACCCTTAATTTTGTTCTAATTTTTTGTAGTCCCTTTACATTATATTGCATCAATGACGACTCTTTATGTAAATCATCAAGCAATCTTCGCCCATATTTAACACTCTAACATTTATTCTTCAACCTTCCTAAGAATAAGGGATGCAGCTTGTTTGAACTGTACCACCTCATATAACAACTAAAAAATTACAACCGCGAAAGTCGCGGTAGGTACCTAAAACCAGCCCCCGTATCACGGTGACTTCCACCAGTGGGCCAAGCACGCTGCCACGGGAAACGTCAAACGGGAACTAGTGTTAAATGTTAATAATTATAAAAACATTAAAATGACAGCCACCCGAGGATGACGTTGCATAGTAATAAAAGGACTCAAATCACACATAACATACTTTAATTTTAATCCTTAGGTTTGTATACTTACGTTGGAATATGGAATAGACGAATTAAACTCCCGACCCTATGTCAAAAATTGTCCCGTGGCAGCGTACTCGGCCCACTGATATGTGCTATGCTGGGAGAATGTGACGGCTACCAATTTCCACCAGTGCTATGCTGTGTGGACCAAGGAATATGATTGGTGGATATCAAACGCATTCATAGCAAAGCATAGCACACTCAGGTGGAAAGGCACCCTAATGGTCGCATCTTGCGCTAGAATCGCAAGATAAAACATCCGTTACTCTCGCACTTACGTACTGGTCGGACCGTGACAGCTGTTTTATCCATTTTTCGCAACATAGATAAACACAACCATAATCGCTTCTTTCCTGTTAAGGACAATGAAAGTGTGTGCGTGCGTGAGGCTGTACGAAGGCCAATTGCTATGCTTAGAAGTTCAAGTTCCACCCTTTTAACTTAGGAGATCAGACTTCATGATTTTGAACGCTCTTTTGACTTGGACTGTCTGATTGGTAGGTTCGGTTTCAGGCAGCCGCACAGCAAGACCGCGAAGGTGGGGGATGTATGCCCGGCGGCGGAGCCGGCGTTCGGGATCTCACACAAGGACGAGACCGCCTTTAATAATAATGCACTAGGTAAGAACCACCATTTATTTATTTATTCATATGTAGACACACCAAGGCCCGTATCATGGTCGGGTTTATCGCGGTCGATAAAGCATCTATCACTCTCGCACTGTACTAGTCAGAAAGTGACGGATGTTTTATCCACGTTTAGTCACGCGATAAACACGGCCATAACAAGGACCCAACAATACACGCATTATGCACTAACTTTATGAAAATGCTTAACTGGACA
This sequence comes from Acleris holmiana, assembly GCA_949316455.1. Lineage (NCBI taxonomy): Eukaryota > Metazoa > Arthropoda > Insecta > Lepidoptera > Tortricidae > Acleris > Acleris holmiana. The sequence continues at coordinate 7,084,760 of OX438769.1, forward strand.
CGTAACCGACCTATTATTATGTCCATTACCGTGCGTGCAACTGCAACAGCACTCACAATTATCTATTAATTAAATAATTAATTAATTATTTTTTATTTTATTGCACAAAAAATAAATTCGAGAATGGTTAACTTAATGCCGAATGGCATTCTCTACCAGTTAACTTTTGGGAGAACTAGAAAATTGTTGTAGACGGTGCAATATTACATTAATTACAGGATATATTTAAGTTTACATACATATTTATTTATAAACGAAATAATCTTTAGTATTTGTAGTTTTGGCTGTAGGGGACACATGACTAACAAAAATTAGCGCTTTAAAGCTTAATATTTCATAAACGTATCCCTTAATCAAAACATTGTTTTCACAAACCCGCAATATTTACGTGTAGGGTGGGGAGGCACACAATGTTTTTTTCAGGATTTTATTTTATCACTTTGTTCGAGTGACTAATATGTATATTCATGCCAAATAACAGCTTTCTAGTAAGTACTAAGAATCTCTTAACTAGGCTGCGGACGGCCGGACAGACGGACGGACATGGCGAAACTATGCTTAAGGTTTGACTACGGCACCCTAAAAAGAATTGATAGTTGGTAGGTAGGTTAGTCATGAGTTTTATTACCGACTTAATTGCGACTGCACCCTATCTTGTCGTGGCTTTCCAATAATAAAGCGTAAGTATTAGATTAAGATCCTGTTTCACAATCGACAAGTAAATTCACCTGGCAAATAAACATAACCCTCTCTTCGTCTATTTTCAAGTGTAAGAAAGGGTAAGGGCTAAATTTATTAGACGATTGTGAAACAGGCGGTAAGACTTTGCGTGCAAGAAAAAAATAAACACACTAAGCACCAAAATCTTCGATCTTATAGGCACGTTGCTGAAGCAACTAGGTCAACTACTCTTGATATAAAAGCTGTGAGCTCGAAGGTTTTATGTATCCGAATATAGGTCGATCGTGGTCACAGAAAAGAAAGGCTTTTAGTGGGAATTGCACTTTGCTCGTGAGCTGCACTATGAACTAAGGCGGGTAGAACCAAGAGGAAATAGAGACTTGGCAGTGTATTCTGTTGCCGTCTAGATAACGTCAATCAAGTTGGAAATGCCACGCCAAGTGTGGTGTTGTTGGCATTTTATTAGGAAGCCAAAGGTCAGGGCAAAGTTACTTTCTTTCGCTAGGGTGTAAATAAAAGGTTAGATTTATCATATTTGTGTACAAAATCAAACGTAGATACATTCACCTTTTATTTTGTAACTATTCTTAATCATGTAGTTTTGTTCAATCCGGATTATCCTGTGATTTGATGATGCTGTCTCTTGCATGCCTGTTCTTGACAATGCAGGCGTTTAATATCCAGCTAAACATGTTCATTTGACCAGTGTACAAGCCTTGTGGTTATGTAAACGGATCAAATAAATAAATGAGTAGATAAAAATTCCCTCTGGTTTCTTTTGGTAAGTAGGTATCTACTACCTAAAAACTTAGCCCGATAGAAACCACCAGCAAATCGCGGGATGGATTACAGCAGATACAATCATATTATAAGTCAAATCAGATCGGTTACACCTGTTTCATATATTTTTTATATTCCATAGATAAGAAAAGTACAAATTCGCCATACCCACCGCTCGCGCAAGTGACCTCCAGTGGGGTGACCACGATCGTCGGCGCCGGCGGTCAGCCGAAGTCGGTCACCAAGCAAACGGTCATTCTGACCTACCAGACTCAACAGTCCGCTGCCCAGGTAAGATGTATCTTCAATATTTAATTACGCAATGGTAATTATTAGTGACCGGCACGGATGGAGCAAAACTTTAACAAAATTCACACACAGCCATGCAAATTACATTACAGCCATGCATATATTAATTTCCTTATACCAAATCCGAGACTCTGATAAAGAGTTCAATTAAACACTGATCTACCAATAATATTCTTATTTTTCTTGGTTGTAAGTTCTCCTTTATGTCAGCTTTACCAGTTTTGTTAAAGTTTTGCTTCGTCCGCCCGATCACTGTTAATTATATCAACGCCTGAACGATTGTCACACTTTCAGTATAATTTGTAAAATATTTGTACGCCCTCTCAGGCAATAGACATGGACGATTCATAATTATAATTGTCGACTGCGGAGGAGAAAAAGAGGCTATGTCCGACTTTATGTTCCCTCGTAGAGGCTGGATGGATGGGCCGATTTCAACAAGCCAGGTGTCATTAGATTCATCTTAACGGCGCAAGTGTCAATGGGTATAAACATTAAAACAAAAACAATATAGCGGCACTAACAATATATAAAGATGACATTATCAAAACATGCAGTCGGGTTTTAAAAACTTGCTTTTTTTACACTTGTTTTAAGACCTATTTTGCATCTATATTTACGAAATGAATAAAATCAAAGTTTCAAAATCCGACGGTAAATAAAGTCAAAATTGTACTCCGTTCTAAATAGTTAATTAATTTTGCAGCTTAGGCCTCTGGGGTGCGATTTTTGGATCTCACCGACGAAAAATTACTAACTTTAAAATCAATTAATGCAGCGATTTAATCTACCAGCGTGCCCACCTCTTGAACTTGATATGATAAAGGCGTTATGATATGAAATCCAAAAGGAGGGCCGCTCGTAGATTGAATCGCTGCAAAAATTGATTTTAAAGTTAGTAATTTATCGTCGATGAGATTCAAAATCGTAACCCAGGGTTGGATGAAAAGCTATCAAGTAATAGCCAGTAATACTTTTTCATGAATAAAAAAAATATGCCACTTGAATTAATTTTGCCAGTGATGTTCCAGAACATCAAAATTCCAGTCCTCTTTTATTTCACAGGAAACTCGCCTAAAGCAGACCAGGTTCGAGACACCCCGCGCGCCCTCCGTCACGCGCTCGCAGACTCCGAGCGACAAGCCTCCGGGGAAGTACACCTTCCAGACCAACCAGCTGCCTCGACCGCAGTACCCCGCCCTCAAGCACATCGACACCAAGACTGCTAAGCAGGTAGCCTATAACTCAAACTCATAACATTTCATTGACAAATACACAGTGCCACGCAACAGACATACCTCGTAGCAAGAGTACGAGTAGGTGGGCAGTCTAAAACCTCAAAATAATCTACACATTCTCTTATTGATGTCCCCTTGCTTTACTGACCATTTTGTGATCGAATGTGTCATTTCACCGAATTTCACTTCATCGAAAGCTATTTTCTGCTGAAGCCGTGTTGTTTGCAGAATATCTTGAAAAAATATTACGTAAGTTAGGTGTTGGGTTACACTTGTGACTATCACTTAATCCTGAACTCCTGCGCCTAGAAAAGCCTGTCGATGTAATTACAATTCTGTGACGCGATACGTGCTATGAAATGAGCGTCGACAAAACAAGGAACCCTTGTTATCTTTACAATAGAATCGTGTATAGATCATTTTGATTTCGACTGCCTCTGCTGCTCACTGTAAGAGAGACATCAAAAGGTTACATTTGCTGCATAGTAAAATAACCAACTAGTCGCATACGAATATCAAGACGAATATCAAGCGAGACAGTATATGGCCGTTATAAGGGTGTTGAAGCAGATGTTGCCATGTACCAATGAGTTTTTAAAGCATAAAAACATTAGGCGATGCTCTTGAAGCATGGCATCGTAAAGAAAGCTGAACATTCGAATAGCTGTATGAAGCTTTTGCACAAATACGATACACCGAAATATGCCTCAACACGGTCCAATCCATACAATATAAGATAAGACTTTAAAACTGATAGTAAATAAAGTCAAAATTGTTCTTATTGTCAAATAGTCTGCAACATTGACAACTAAGTAACACAGCCTAACTTTAGAGATATTCTTGTACAGTTCACCTTTGAGCAGCTACCATAGAAATGCATGATGTCATGAAGGAACGTCCCCAAGACGATTAATCGTACATCGTGACTATTTTCGACCAGCAAAAGTAAGACAGTCCTTCACGATTCTCACATGTATGACAAATTTATTCAAGTTTTGTTATGTACTCGCTCAAGAAACGGTCACCGCTGTAAATTCACTGAGCATATTAAAGACTAGAAGACGCCCGCGACTTCGTACGCATGGAATTAGTTTCCCGATAAGATATTTGTTGTTGTTTGATGTTTCTAGATAAGGTGTATCCATTAAGAAATATTAAAGGTATACTTTACAACTGAAATTACTTTAATTGCACACTACTTTTTTTTCTTGTCATAATGGTTTTACATTTTGTACGTAATATGGTTTTATTACCGTCAAATGCCATATCGGGTTTATTTTCAACCCACTTTAGGACTGTTTTTTCTTTAACTTTCGGCATACTCAAAATTGCAATAATCTTTTTCAAATTAATTAATATTAATAATTTATTTTTTTATCTATGGAATATGGCATCCTTAAACAGATTTATTGCCTATCTGAAAAGGTTTGATATCATATGATATATCAATTAAAACAGCACACCCTCGCCAACCTATGGTTCTCACACAGCAAGTGTCATTCTTTTAGATTTACCATTCCCGATCGTTTTCTATTCGTATTGTTCAATCATGTTACTTTGCAAATATCGTATTGATCATATTTTAGCTGGAAAAACTAAGCAAATTAAACGTGGCGTGTAGAACAATTCCTTCCTTAAACACCGACAACGCTTTTAGGATACGCGACATACTCTAGCGTGCAACCTTTTAAATGCCGCAAGATCAGTTCTTTCCTATCGCTCCTTTCTAGTCTCAAGATTTTTAAATGTCGCAATAATGCCCTATAAACTTTCTACGACCAAAGCTTCGTGGCAGGTCTCACAGTTCAAAAGACAACCATCACCCACAACAGCCACTAGCAGCTACTAAATCTTCTTTATAAACTGACTTCCCCTTTTTAATGCTTTCCACTTGTTTACTTCGTGTAAAAGAATTTCTAGTGTTGCGCGACACTAGAAATGACAAGCCGAAAGCAACCTTGGCTTTGGATATTTAAGTTTTAGTTTTGCTTGCACGAGGAAGTGGGTCATCAGTCATCTATTTCTGTGCCACCGCGCGGCGACTGCTGAAAATATCGCCGTTGCAGAGTGCATTGGTGTGATGCGCATGAGAGCACTCACCCAGGGATATATCTTAGGAAATATGTCAACATGTGGCATACTAAGTTTATTATGCATAAATAATTTGAATTTGAATATTTAAGGATTTACTGCTACAACTTTGGATTTAGAAGTACTTTAATTAATTACCTAATTTATAAAAAAACATAAAGCTATAAAATAAACTTGTGCTTCTACAAATCTCCGGTTGACTTGACGTAACATAATTATCATAGGCTATTTCCCTAATATTTTAAAGCCAGCATATTCATATTTTATAAAGATGCGATCCTAATGAGGTGTATTTACCGTGGTCTTGCGCATACGTGTGTTTTGTAACGAATCCAATTAAAACTTAAATTCATTATAGTTGTGTAACCATATTTCATTTGTCTTAGACAGTAACACGACGGCTTTCTACACGAACGTCTCGTACTTTTTAAATAATATTACAAAATTGCAGGCACTTTGTAAATGTTTCAACTGATGTTCCATTGTGAGTATTATCATCGGATTTATCTTTATTAGTATGGTGACGTTGCGAGAGATATTTTTGTTTATTTTTAAAGCTGTTAACTAACGTGCCTAAACTACGCGGTCATTTCGAAAGAGGGCATTGTAGCAAAGGGTGCGCACGCGACTCATTCAGAATTATGCTCTCTGGATAAATGGTCGCCATGGTCAATATTTACCTTTTTGATAACTTTTTTTTTAAGTTTGTGAAGTGTTTAATATTAGTTTCTTTTCAGGTGGTGAATAATACTAGAAAATCTGGTGCTTCCGTTGAAGGATGGAGAGAAGGTAATTTTAATTTTAATCTGACCTGGATCCATAGCAATGTTTTGTACTAACATCGCAATAAAATTATACATGAAATATATTAATGAATTAAAAATAAAAAACTACATAGTTACGAGTATTGCGAAGCTAAAAATTCCATACAAAATGCGAAAACGTTTTTCTCTTCTTAAAAGTAATCAGTGGTGCTAGACAAGGTGCATTCGACAATCGGTAGCGATTATGTTTCGATTGAAAAATATATGGAATTGACGTAAGTGTCACGTTACTATCTCGGTCAATTCTATACATTTATCAATCGAAACATACTCGCTAACGATTGTCGAATGCAACTTGTCGAGCACCACTGGTTTTTTACGATTTCGGAAAATGTTGTAGATATTATGAAAAAGTAGGTCTCTACGCTTTTGTTTCCAAGAATATATTTTTGAAAAGAAACGGATGATAAAATGACCAAACGGAACTTTGTATGTAACAACTTCAACATATTTAAAAGGCACGGAAATCTGAGTTTATTTGGGGGCTCATAAAAGTTAAATAAAGATCAGAGCTTAATTTGCAAGTTTTTTTACAGTTAAGTACGCGATTTAAGCGTCGCTTCCTCAAACCTCTTATTGATTCCATGATTGAGACAATACTGTGTACGTAAAGAAAATTAGTCATACAAATGATACGATATGGTTAATTTTCGTCACAAACAGGAAAAATTAAGTCTTTTTAATACGAGTTCTTAACTATGTACAATATTTTTGTAAATGCCTGCTGACGCTTTTCCTAAATTCTTGTTTTTCTTTTTAATATTTCGCGGTATTATAAAAACACAGTTGTAATTTCTTCTGACTATGCAGACAGTATTATATTGAAGACTGTAAATAAGTGACAGAAATTGTCTGCATTAAGATTTCGGGAGCCTTAAGTGCCTAACCTATTACTTTATGTAATAAACATAATTTAATATTTATTGTCAGGTATCTGATGTTTTTAAAACACATTTGTGTCAAAAAGCTTAGTTTTTAGGGTAAGCTTTTGTTGCGGACTGTAGTTTCTTGCATCGTCAGCTTATTTAGCAAAAGATAATTTAAAGATAAAAGTGGTTTATTGAGTAAGTAGGCCGCTCGAGCACTTTTACTCGTCAAAATTTTACTAGCGCTTCCCAAGAGGAGACCACTCCTCAGAAGAAGTGCTGCAAAAAACTCAACACCCAGTCATTTTTTCAATAAATATTGCTTATGACAGTGATAGAACTTAACCTAGCATTATATGAAACAATAAAAAAAAAAAATATATATCATGCGCAGTTAAGCAGGAAAACATGTCGAAACTTCTAATAAACACAAGAACAAATAAATAAAATAATAATAATATTTGTACCAACAAGTTCAAACTCGGTCTGACGTCTTAGTTTAGTACCTACAACAAAATCCCGTTACCACCAAACAATTCCATCGTCAGATTAGCACTTAAACACCACATCATATGTGAAAAACTTAATTAAAGGACTTTGTATGTAGTTATGTACAAAATTAATATGGATCTTACGTCAAATTTCAAACATAGAATAGTAAACATGTGTTACAACTACATACAACAGGTCCTTTACTTAAGTTTTTCACCTATACTGCATCGTAACTGTGTTTGCATACGAGTATGTACTTATTCCAAATTTCAGCCCATTCCAATAATATCAACACAATCATGTAAATTGAAATAAGAGCTTCTAAAACCGTCCAATAACTCCAGCTTTACTTCCAGGTGCTAGTTCGGCGGTGTCGAGCGACTCGGGCGTGTGGACGAGCGGCGAGGGCGGCGAGGGGGGCGAGGGGTCCCCGCGCGCACGCCGGCGCCCGCGCAACCTCGAGATGGTCATGCGCGGCACGCACAGCTTCCACCTGCGCGAACTGCAGCTCTCAGACCTGGATATTATGGGTTAGTTGGTCTGAGATACTTTTTACCTCTCTCTCTCTTTATTTAAGAGCCATGCTCTTGTCGGAGGAGTAATCGCCAACCTCTCCGGTCCTCCGTCAACTGCTTAACTTTCTGGTATGTTACAAACCAACCCTTAACCTCTTTTGTACCTACGGTATCAAAATTATCATTTTCTCGGCTAAAACCCATCCAGGGTCCGTATTATGTTCGCCTTTATCGCGGTGGACAAAGCATTCGTTGCTCTCGCACTTAGGTATCAATAAACATGACCATAAGAGGCCCGCAGTGCTGAACCGGCTGACGGCTGAAGCTATTCCTCATGCTGCGATCGGTGTTCGGTAGTATCGTTGTGCGAGAACGGGCTTCAAATTAGAATGTAATGACTGCTAAACTGCTATCTTCATAGTCTGGAACAAAGCTAACGGTATTTAAGTATCTAAGGCTCGCTTGCACGAAAACAAGGGACAGGTTTATTAGTAAAAATTGACAGTTCTTATATGAGTCCGACATTCTTGTAGATATAATTTAACGTGGGGTTTGCCTAGGGTTCAATTTACGTGCAAGCGGGCGTAAGACAAGCAACCAAACGCCCTTCATCCTTAACCCTCTGTATCATAGTGTAAAATAATGACAATCACAAATAATTAGCGCTGCGATTAAGAGGATGTGAATTTGTATGGATTCTATTTGACAGTTACGCTATTTGAGCATCGCTTAACAGTTAAACTTTATTATAAGTTTGTTGCTGTTCAGAATATCATTTTTGTTGGACGCTGCTTGAAATATCAATTTTGTAATTTTCTTTTAAATAAATACCTTATCTTATTTTATCTACGTTACCCGCCTAGAGTAAATTTTAAGTCATCATCATGGTCACACCATCCTGATGTGTAACTTCACGGCTAGAATTAAAATAAAGAAGATTTAAAAAGAAAGAAAATAAATTTAAAAAGAGAAAAAGAAGATCAAGGTAGTAATAATTCTTAGGAAAAGGACAATTGGACTTACCATGTATGTATATTCTTCCAGATGACGCAGTAATAACAGGGCATACCGTAATTCCCCTCCCCAAACTTCCAAGCACGTTCGACGAGGACCGTTCCCCAGAGTACGAACCTCCTCCCACTCCCCCCTACAACCTTCCTTCCCCCGGAGTACTCAAGCCCTCGCCCGTCGCGGAAACCTCGCAGCGTCAGTCACCCATGTCCACCCTGGAACGGTACAGAACCCGGACCAGGCCCAGCAGGATCCATACGACCCCGGATTACAAGAACGAGGAGAAGTTCGTGCTGGATAGGGCGCAACCAGAAGTGTTGAATAAACAGGTAAGGCGTGCCTTCAGCGTTATTCCTGACATCTAATCTCACGTAAAAGCGTTTTAAGCGTTAATCAATCGAAAGCGTAACAAGTACGTAGTATTAGTATAGCTACAGTGCCACTTATAGTTTGTAACACTGGTTACTGGTAACAAGTAAATCCGTAGACTTATACATACGTGACATAGACCCCATTAGTTTTTCGTTATGTGTTGACGACACGTTGGCCTAGTTCATAGTGACCCTGCCTACGAAGCTAGTGGTTCCGGGTTCAAATCCCGGTAAGGGCAGATATTTGTGTGATGAGCACGAGTATTTGTTCCTGAGTCTTGGATGTTTTCTTTGTATTTAAGTATACAATTCTCTATATAAACAAGTTTATCGTTGTCTAGTACCCATAGTACAAGCCTAGAGCTTAGTTTGGGACTAGGTCAGTTTGTGTGACATTGTCCAATGATTTTTTTCATTTTTTATTTATGTTAGTGCTACTAGTAATATAACGTGCCTAAGGGCGTTTTCTCACAGCATCTGATTCGCATCCTTAAGTTTTGTTTGGAATTAATATCCAAAATTAGTGCCGACTGCTAAAACAACTAATAAAAATAAAACTATGGGTACTTGGAGTCAACGGAAGTGACAATGTTATGAGTAATGTAGGTAGATATTTCATTCAGCCTTGAAAATACGGTGCGAGATGTTTTCCTCCTTTCATTCCTAGAGTTTTGCTCACAAATTCTGTTTATTTCCAGAATTCTTTCATCAAGTCGTCAAGCGGGGTAGTATCTCCAACCACGGTGTCCAGTAAGGAGTCGAGTCCGTCGTGCAAGAGCGAGGAGAGCCACTTCGGGAACAGCAGCGCTTGGCAGAGCCACGCTGCTGGGGAAGCTATGGCCACCAGGTGAGATTACATATCACAATACATAGACAGAGACAGCAAAATCAAAGTTTTTTGGGTACATAAAGAATTGGACCTATGTATCAAAAATGGCATATGGTTAATTAAATGCATTTCAATCTTAGTAATATTTAGAAAAAGCTTAGAATAAAGATAACTTATTCTTGCTAGGCTCATAGGTTTTTTAAAGTTTATCCAAAACCACAAACCACCATCATATTTACGATCAGCCCCCGCGTTCTGACCCTCCTTTGAGTTTTTTCTCTCTGAGTGTTCTTTAACCCTTACAAACTTTTTAATTAATATACTGGACACACTTAACTTTCAGATCGCAAGACGACGTGTCCATCGCGCTAAGCGTCTCAAGTTGCGAAGACGACCGCTCTAAGCTGGAGGCAAAAGAGGCTCCAAAGGTTGAAGAGTTGCCAAAGAAGACCATCCTGGTCATGGAGGACCCGCCTGTGCCGCACCCGCTGCTCATGAAGTCATTGACTTTAAGCCAACACGACCAGTTACGGGGATCAATGATGGGTAAATCGATTTGTCCGATCAGGGAGCAAAAGCATCTATTACTTTTGCACTTACTTACTTGTCAGAAAATATAGGAGTTGTATCCTTTATGCACAGCGATGGTCTCAACTATAAAAGGCCTGCAGCCTGCTGGAATTGATAGGTACTTATCAGACTGAAGTTCGAGTTCCTATAACACCAAAAAGCTGCGACTCCCAGTGGCCCCGCAAAAGAATAACATAGGTCCGTATTATGGTCGCCTTTATCGCGGTGGATAAACCATCCATCACTCTCGCACCTACATACTGGTCAGAAGGTAACAGATGTTTTATTCAAGTTTAACCACATCGATAAAAACGTCCATAATAGGCCCCGCAGGACTTATTTAAGGGGGAGAATTCAACATTTTACAACTTTTTGTAGAAAAAGCTTGACGTGATGCAATTTTGTGCAAATTATATTTCCATCGTACCATTTCACTTGTATGAAAATTGCTGTCAATTTTCTCTTTAAACCTTTAAAGTCACTTTGAGTTTCTTTATCTAAGTACTTAACTGTAAGTAACTTGTTTTAGTTCAAGTTTCGATCGCAATCTACCTATCATAATTAAGGTTATTTAAACGAACTTTTATTTATCCAACTTAAATTTACGCATTAATATATTCGTTTATTTCTAGGATCAATGACAAGCTCCAACTACAGCACAACGAGCACTTGCACAAACCAAAGCATTGATCACCACGCCCTAACCCTGACTCTCGAGGAATCAAAATTCGACATATCAGCTCTAGAGACATCCACACAGAGCCTGCTGGACGACGAAACGTCACCAGCCGACAGCCTGATCTCTTCCACCAGCACGAGCGACTCCAACAACGAGCTGGTGGTAGAAAAGGATCCACCATCGATATCTTCGGCGTATCAGACAGCTAACACCAAGACGAAGTCGCCAGAGTCGGTGGATGAGGATGGAGTTGACGGAGAGTTTTTGCAGACCGCGAATGAAGTTGTGTGAGTAATTTATCAGAACCGTATCATGAGGTGTCAAAAGCTGTCAAGTTCTAGGGAGCAAAAAGGACAGAGTTATAGAAGTTACATGTCTCCGTCTCGATTACTGCCGGACCTGGGCCGGTTTTGACCAAGTTTCGATTATAGAGATAAAAAACTGGTTAAGTACCTAAACACCTAATACTTTAGTACCAGATGCCGAGCCAGTAAGTCTGTATCCTCGTTACGCTCCTCTCTCTTGGAACTTTGCTATCTGAAAGCAATCAGACACTTGAATACAGAATGATCGATTGTAATGGGTTTGTATGGGAAAGTTCGAAATTAACTCTTATAGTTTCGAACTTTAGGATACTAATATCTCTGCAGGAAACTTTGTTTTTAAGAGCCACCTCATATTTTTTTTAATTATGAATCACTGCATTAAAACGTTACAAAAATTCTTAGACACAACCGTTTAGTCGTAGTTTTATTCCGATAATTGGGTTCACTTACCGGTTGTGTAATTATGACATTTTATAAAATACCTGAAATGCAATTTTACTTCGTTATAAAATCGAAAACGTCGACGTAGTTTAAGAATACATTTCCTTACTTCTTACAAATTTCCTCTGAACTAGATTCCTTGTATGTTCAAGTTTCAACACTATTTACGTGCGTAAATCACAATTATTTACCCGTCGCGGCGTATAAATCCTTTTTCAATATGATCTTTTTTATTCCTAGTGCGGGAAATCGCAGCGCGGACAGTAAGAACGTGTCCCCGGAGTCCCCCGGCACGCCCACACACGCCTCGGGCTCGCTGTCTCTGTCCGACGGACGCGACTTCTTCGACGACGAGATCGCTGACCAGCCTGCGTTGCTCTTCAGAAGTCAGTATTAGCGCTACTTTAGGCCTATTTTTAATAGTCTAGAGTTAAAGTTAGCTTAGTTTCTTACTTTTGAAAGGAGGCAACAATTATGAGACGACTTTAGTTGCTGCCGACGTCACGACGAGTCATCGCCTGCTTATCAAGACCAAACTAACAAATCTCAATTCGGTGGTTCTTCGTTAAATACCGCGGAGATCGCCATCATCATTCCTCGTGAGGCCCACCATACTACAAACAGAGAGATTTTTGCAACTGAGAATTTGAATCTACAAGTATGGAATTAAAGTTCAATTTCCTTTGCTCTTAAATAACATTTTCAAGTTTAAAACAAATTAAAATGAACTTTATGGTCATACAAATAAAGTTCGAACTAAATTGGCTTCATTATGTACTTCCTATGGAACACCAGGTCTCAGGAGGATATATCAGCTCCTTTATACCATTATATATTATTGCATTGCCCTCGGATTTATTAGACTGTTTGGAAGTTAAATAAAAGCTGATAAAAACAGATTTCTTGTATAATTTGTGATATACGCGATCTTGTAATAGGTTTAGTATAGACGAGATTTTTCTGGTCTTTACAATGTTCAAAAACACACAGATTTGACTGACACACATGCTACGCTGAACTCTAGTTTTATGTATATAGGTACTCCTTAGTGCTTGATAAGGTTTAAGTGTTGCCTACTAACACAATTAAAAATACTGATAAGTAACTTGTTCTAGTAACTAGTAACTACAGTGCATGTTTACAGAAAACACCGAAGGAAACCCTTCAAGCAAACAGGAGGCTGAGACCTGCAAGCAGCTAAGGAGATCGAGAGAACGCCTCCCTGCTAGTCCTTTAACTCAGAGGAATCGAAAAGGTAAAACCAGATAATCACCTCAAAAGAGGTCGGCAATGAAAACTTGTGCTATATAATAGAACATACTAATTAATACTGGCTGTTACCAAAAAATATTGACCCTGTTCGAGAAGCCATTTGTTTAATGTTTTTCGAAATGTTATATAAAATGGACCAAGTAGGTCGGCAACGAAAAAATACGCCACTTGATCACCCCAATCAATACTGGCTGGTTAATCAAATATATTAACGAAGATCAACAAATAATTTAAGGTTTATTTTTGCAATTTAGCAAGTAAAACTAATGACTTTTTGTATAGGTACAATTAGAAAACTCACCATTTAGAACAAATTTATCAAATTCGTCCACTTATTTTCAAATTCGTTTTTTATTTGTCACGACCTTAAGTTTTGGCGGGAAGTTATTTTGTTGCTCTGTGCATTGTTTTTTTATTACATTTTAATAAAATTGTTGGTGTCGGCAGGCGGTCTACGCAACGGGGTCGCTGAAAGGACGACATCCCTGGACACATTGTCCAGCTTGGCTTCTGATGACCTGATGATGGATAACGACCTGGCGCGGTCCATCACCAGCCTGCAGAGCGTTGATGATTACATAGAAAGGTAACTGTTATATTTCTTGGACAAGGAAAAGGATGAATGGCGGTTAATATTGTGGTAAGTTTTTCTTTGAGGGAAGCTAATTGTAATAGGTTTTTGTAGGGTTTTTGGCATGCTTTATACGGTTTTAGGGTTCTGTACTCAACAAGGAACTAATGTTTTGTCATGTCCGTTTGTCCACGGTTTAACTTAAAGGCTCTTGGTATAAAGTTGTAATTTGGCATAGTTACTTATAGATTTACATTTCGCCTACATAAAGTTGTAAAATCAAATCTTGAAAAGTAATCAAATTCAGAAAAATATTTTAAATGAAAGCACGTAGGTATTATAATTATAACGAACTTAAAAGGAAAACCATCACGACTGTAGAGTTGAATGGTTCCTGAGATACTAGGCGGCTAAAGTGTTTATACCTACTAAAATTCATCTAAGACAGCGCAGCACCAAAATACCTAAACTTTAAATAGAAAATTCGTTCATACTTGTTGATTTGAGATAGTTTTTCGTGTTTTTACTAACGGCTTATATGTTTTCCAGGGGTAAACATAAGTTTAATAGCTACAAAAACTATGCCGCGCATCATCGACCTAGTTTATTTTTTAAAAGTGGTAATAATATAATTGAAATAGCTTTAATTAAACAAGAGAGCCGGGTCGTAGAATATCAAACATATAGCATGACTGGGCTTATAAAACTTGTAAAATAAGTAGGTACCTACCTAGATTATAAAACAATAGTGGTAGTAATATTTTTTATTAGATAAAGTAAACTGACAGTTCATGTAAGTATGTTTTATTTCAATAACAGCCGTAACATTTTCTGAACAACAACTTAAAGAACAACTGAACGAGAACTGTCAGTTCATTTCATGTAAGTAATAAAAAGTATGACTAGGTTCTTTTGTAGTTTTTCGATGGTTTATTTTTAGGGCTCGTATCAAAATGGTGACCTGGTTAGTTAGTTAAGTACCTAAGTTACTTATTATTTGCGGTTTGATTAGATCCGCGCATTAAACTTAACCCTGAGGTATACATACCGCGAAGTATGTTTGTTAAAGCCAAACGGTTAGTGGGTCGGTCGGCTAGTTGAATTAAGGACAGAAGTGATGACCTCTACTGTATTATATAATCAAATCAAATCCAATAATATTACTTTGAAAACTGATAAAACATTTTTAAGGAATAAGATTTAAAATTGTTAAATGGTTTAGTGAAAATATGTATATTTCCTCTAAGTAACTATTTTTTTATTTTATTTATTGTCAAAGAACGATTGTCCTCTACCCTCACCTAAAAAAATGTTTTAATGAATGCATGTTCTCAAAAAGTGATTGTAAATGTTAGAAGAATAAAGTACTAATCTTAAATCTTAAATCATGCTGCAATGTTAAATTGATTACGTAACAGTAAACTAAGAACAAATTAGGCTTTTAACAAAAATAAAAAGACTACCTCTGACAAGATTAAGTCATCATTACATCCAGATGAATGTTTCGGATATTTCAAGTATTTCCTTTTTAGATCTACCAAATCTGCTGCTTAAGAATGCTAAACGTAATATTATGTTGACCGCAACCAAATGTAGCATATCGACCTTGCCCGTAACATACCTATACGGTGTTATTACATTCGACTAATGGCTGCAATAATGTGGGTGTTTTTATAATGTCGAAATTGAATGCGAATGACATTATTCGTGAAATAAAAGTGGCTCAATTGCATTGCCATTCTGTATTTCCTTAACTGGAATATGGATTATACATAACAGTAAACTTATTTACACATAAGACGTAGGCCCGGTAGGCCATTAGGAAGAGGTTAAGAATAAGTCTAACCACCGGAGCTTAAATATGGTTAAGCTCTGTCTTTATCTTGTTTTTCTTAGGCAAAGAATATTAAAATAGCTCACTATCAGGTGGCTTGTGTGTTCCTTCGCCGTCTACCTGACATAAAATAATTCAATTTGTAAATTTTATTTTGTATTTTGTTTTTTTATCGATTCTTACCGATAAAGCATTACTATATTTTCGATATCGATTTATCGAAAATATAGTAATGTTTTATCGGTAGGTATAATTTATTTGCAAGCTCTATTACTGCCGCTACTAGTGTCGATTATTATTGTTGTTCCCATGTATTCAAATAAAATTATATAAAAATAATAATGTAGTAAAAATCATTCCTTCACTATGTCCCACACTCCAGAATTAAGTACTTTTGGACTTATAACTCGACAGTGTCTAAGTAAAAATAATTGCAACTTTGGCTAATCTTTTCAAAATAAAGTGATTTTCTAGACTGTAGTTAATTTGAACCAAAAAATAATTTAAATAAATATTTCTTATTATTTTTATACAAGTCCCAACAAAATAAATCATTCCCTCACGTTTTCAAAAACAACCTATTTTGGACCTTATTGTTAATAATGCGGGCACCCTTGCAGTAGCTTATGATAGTTAGAGGCTAGATATATTTTTTTCATTATATATTTTGTCCTTAGACTTCTTAAAATACCTGTTATCATAAGTTTTATAGCATAATTTCAAAATTTACACTTTTAATCGTCATTACCTCACGAGGCAGGGCGAGGAGATCCTTGAATATAATTTAATAATAATCATCAGGTGAGATGAATATTAGGGATTATTACTAGGCTTTTCAGAAAAATTTACCATTATTAGGTTGTGACGTGAATTTTTGATAAATAATGGTCATTTTGTCATTCCCTCACCCTTCATTCCCTCATTTTATCTCATAATTTTTCAATACATTTTGTGTAGAAAAATTTCAAATACATTTATTTTGGGGACCACTATATTATCGACGTCTAGTAACATGAGTACTATCTAATAAACAGGAAATGATGGCGGATTAAAGTCAATATTTTTGGACTTTTTTGTCAAGTGAAATTTCGGCATTTCGTGATAATTACCCAATTACTGTCGTAAAATGTTCTGCTATGCATATAACTTGTACAAAGTAATTTCGATGTTTCACATCTGCCAGGCGTCCCGTGACGGCTCACAATTTTTTTTATCATATTGATGGGCCAAAGTATTTTTTACGTCTAACCCTCGCCTATGGAAAAACTGCTAAAGTGCAGTCGTTGGAAAGTGACTGAAGCATAATCGCTACAATAGGTAAATACGTATGTGCTTGAATAATAAGATTTACGGTATACCGTAAATTCAAACAAGTAAATTGAATAACGCTTGTCATTACAATCACCGCGGCATTATGCGTCATGCTCAGTGTTCCATGTTTGTTTTGAACGTGATCGCTAAAATGTTATTTATAAACCTATACCAAAATATCAAAACAAATGCGTGTACTTCATTGTTCCCACTTTACTGTCAATTTACTTTTTGATACTTAGGTAATTTGTCATTGTCACATTTCTTTGCGGATTAACGTAAGTCTCCATTTTTAGCGTGTTCCATTTTTAAATCAACTTCTGTTCGAAACGGCGGGAACCAAAACCGTTTCCGTTTCCGGCATGACAACGTCAACTCTAATTAATTTACTTCAAAGATTTTTCGTAACTAGTTTCCAGTTTGATTTATTTAAAATAAAATATATATCGGTGCGATTTAATCTTGTTACTTGCCTCGTCTATAGAATAGTATTATAAAGCACCTGCTCATATACTCGTACAATTCTTTTCCAATAAGCATACGGCTTCTCGCAGCGTTACATGGGTGTGCAAATTCTAATTTACCTACATACCAGAGCAGTCTCATACTTATTTAAGATTAAAATTTTCAGAGATGCTTTCAGTAAAACTAATGCTCTAAATAAATAACAATACCTTCCAAAATAAAATCTTAGTTTAAGTACATCGTTTTTGAGTAGATTGTGCCCTAACCACATTCATTATCCACAGATTGGACACTTCTCTTCGCAGTGGCATCAACTCCCTGGACGAGAGGCAGTTGCGCCAAGAGTTGTCTTCCTCGAAGTCCGCTGTTCGCCAGTGGAGCCAACTACTTGAACAGAACAACTTCCTCGACCGGCAGCTTGCAGCCATGGCGCAAGGAAAGAGCACCACCGAATCGCTGACTGCTAGCAACACCAGCCTCAGCAATATTGGGTAAGTAATTATTTTAAAAATATAGGAGCCTCAATGACGGAGAGAACAAGCAGATTCGAAGTTTACAGAATGCTGCCTAGGATATTCTCGTCTATAATAGACGACTGAGAAAAGGACAAGATCTTTGAGGTATTGAATGAGTTTTTGGTAAACATTATTACGATTTACGATTATTATAAATCGAGACTTAGTTTTCTGTTAATATTTGTTTGCTAAAAGGTCTTTCTAGCAGTTTTGTTAATTTGTTTGACCTCTCTCCCGTCCATCCCTTTAATCGAAAGTCTTCAATTAGTAATTTTACCTAACTGCTCAAGAAATAATAAAGAACAATAGAAGGAAAGAATTCCTAGAGCAAATAGCGATAGGTTATTTTTTTTAAATTCATAATAAGAAGTAGCCACTCCAGTCTATTGAGCTAACAAATGTTGAATCAACAATCGAGCAAATATTTTTATATCGATATTATAGATTTCCTATAATATTTGTAGCTATAACGCTCATTTGATGTATTGTTAGTATTGAATTATATATCAACATATTTAAATATTTAATGGAGTGGATAATAATTATGATCTACCGGTAATGACTTCATGTTATAAATAATGCGAATAAATAAGGCTCGTTACATATTGCTTACAAAACAATATTTTAATATGAAAGTCAACCACGGCCGTATTTAATCTAACATCTTCACCACAGGATGAATTTTATCTTGGATAATTCGTTATTGATAAAAAAACAGTCAAGTGCGAGTCGGACTCGCGCACCAAGGGTTCAGTATTTTAGTTCATAACAAAATGGGTATTTTCTAAGCAACATGGTCCATTTTGAGTAGCCTAAATTTTTATACAGATTTTTAATGATTTCTGAAAAAAATTCCAGCGCTGTAAAATTTGACAACTTCATTTATTTTTTTGCGTAAAATATAAATCATTATGTTTAAGTTAGGATTTTTTTATATTATTTAACTATAAATCAAAAAATACGTGGCCTTTTCATATGACATGACACCCCGTTTGACCAAATCACTTAATTTTTCTACCCCCATTCCAGACCCCTTTTTTAGGGTTCCGTAGTCAAACTAGGAACCCTTATAGTTCGCCATGTCCGTCCGTCCGTCCGCAGCCTAGCGCAAAGACTATTAGTACTAGAAAGCTGTAATTTAGCTTGAATATACATATTAGTCACGCCAAGAAAGTGGTACAATAAAATGTAAAAAAAAATAAAAAATTGGGATACCTCCCTACACGTAATTTGGGGATGTATTTTTTTTCTCGTCTCGTCGTTTAGTGTGGGATGTCGTAGGATAGGTCTTTCAAAAATATTACGAGGTTGTAAAACCGTTTTTCGATTAAGCAAACCGTTTATAAAATGTTAAGCTTTAAAGCACTAATTTTTGTTAGACTGAAGTGTCCCCCCCTCCCTACAGCCAAAACTACAAATGCTAAAAATCTGAAATAAATCTTAAATGAAAGGACATATAACAAATTTTAAAGGAAAACTATCATGACTAAGTAGACATCATTGTTTCTTGAGATACAGGCGATTAAAGTGTACTAAAATAATCTCCGATTGACTTTAAATAGAAAATTAGTTATTACCTACTTGTTGATTTTTATGTTTTTAGTACTTAACGGCTTCGGAACCCTATAATGAGCATGGTCCGACATGCTCTTGCCCGGTTTTTAAATATATAGAATCAAGCAAATTAAACAACAATGCCAAATTTCAGTTTGATAGCTTCTATAGTTTTAGAGAAAAACTGATGTACTAACATACAAACTGGGAAGTCTCACCATAAAGGATCCTTTTTTACCTTTTTGGTACGGAACCCTAAAAATATAAGGCCAAAATAGATTTATATATCAATTAATAGACTTAATAGTATATCATATTTGGCCTACGCTACTCCAATTTTTAAGTTAACTGATACTTTAATATACTTAATTCCTGTAAAAGAAAGTGGTCAACCAAAAACTTTAAATAAAAACCGTTATTGTGCGTAACAGATATCTCTCACCCTTTACATAAACTTGCAATGTCCAAAACAAGCTTAAACCCTACTTAGCTCTTTTGGAAATTTCCGGTTACTAAATGGTAAAAGTAATTTCTTACGTAGATTAATATAATAACTATGTATAACAAAATGGTAACTTCTATCTTTCATCGACCGCTTCTATTATAATTATGCATTTATTTTTGTTAAAACTCAAAGGGCTACCGAGAACCTTTTGTTTAGAACTGGTTAAAAATCGTAACCAATTGTTTATTTTGAACCAAATGTGTTGCATTTTCGATCCGATTTTCGAATTTCAATTAGTTCAGTTAACTACTGATGAAAGTATTGGCCCCCGCATTAACGAATTTTGTTAGGTTGATGGAACCAGTAATGGAAAAGACCAATGATGGACACTTGATTCTTATTTTACAGAGGATACATTATGGATGTTCCTTTGTTTTGCAACAATAAACTTATGAACGTATGTTCTATACCTAAATCAAAAGGGTCAACTTAAAGTGGCCAACACTGGTGCCATCACATCACATGGGTGTTTTCTATGTTTTAAATACATATATATTTAAACACATAGAAAACATCCAAGACTCAGAAGTTTGCTAATAGTAATGTTTGTCTGTATTTTTTTATTTTCTTGTTCAAACAAGAGTGGAGCAGATATAGCAAGCGAACGACCGGAAATGTTAAGACAATGTCGACTTAACGCCCAAATAAAGCATTAAAAGGCTTTTAAAACTTGAGAAAGCGCGTCGTTCTTTAACAATTTGCGGTCTTATATGTCATGCATACTTACCTAACTGTACGCACAATGCACTTTTATACCCGTAGCATGCACAATTTAACCGTCACCATCGTACCACAAATATCGCTCGTAAATCAAGCAATATTCCATCTTAATGTCATTGTAATATGATCCTTGACGTGTGCCTTTTGATTGTGATTCTGGTGTAAGCGCGCGCGTTCCTCGCGTTTTGCGCGCACTAACGACTTCCTACGCGCAGTGCCCTAACCAGCCAGTTCGTGACAATGCTCAAGATCGTAAGATTTTTTTAATCTCATGTTTCGTTGCCAGATTTTATAATTGTGAATCGAGTTCGTGACTCGCTTACGTGATTTATCCTGAGAAATAAACGGAATGACGCATACCAAACACATACAGCTGCCGAAAGTTACCTTCGAAAGTTACTCTGTTTTAATAAACTTTTATATCCGTTACCAAAGTCGATGCTGATTTGTCTACATATTTTTTTCTTTTTGTACCTACGAGTAGCACTTGTTTCGGTTGAATAAAAAAAACTTTAAGCCAATGTCGGCTCACATGTACAGTGCACCAGACCTTAAATAACTCTAAATCCAAACTGGTACCAGACAACCGCAATAGATAGAGTCGTATAGCGACTCAAAAGAAATGCTGCGTGGAAAGAAAAGGTGCAATTATTTTAAATGCTCCAAATCAGCGTCATTACTTGGAGAGTTTCAAGGGCTTGTTTCTGACATTATACAGCTATTTTAAACCTTGTAAAGGTTAATATTACATTAAAGTTTAAGGCTAAAAATGATATTATTGGTATCAATTATCTTTTAGTGGTGGTAGGACCCTGTGCAGGGTCCGTCCGGATCGCTACCACCATCTTATCCATTAACCACCCGCCAAGCAACAGTGTTCGCATTGTTGTGTTCCGGTGTGGGGATAAGACAACCGGTGAAATTACTAGCATAGATGCATTCCATCTTAGTCCTCAGGGTTGGCAACGCATTTGAGGTCTTAGGATTATGGTCTAGAGAATTCAAATGTCTATGGGTCTCAGATTCCACTTACCATCAGGTGGCCTGAGTGCTTGTGTGCCTTCTCCTTAACATAAAAAAAAAAAAAACAAATTGCCATGCTACGCTACCAATTTACAGGTAGC
Source organism: Acleris holmiana (assembly GCA_949316455.1). Classification (NCBI taxonomy): domain Eukaryota; kingdom Metazoa; phylum Arthropoda; class Insecta; order Lepidoptera; family Tortricidae; genus Acleris; species Acleris holmiana. The sequence goes on from OX438769.1 coordinate 7,106,654, forward strand.
ATAAGTAATACATACATACATAACGTCACGCCTTTATTCCCAGAGTGGGGTAGGCAGAGCAACAGAATACCAACAACTCTAAACTTGTTGATAATTCTGTAACCACATTTTGCATAGACAGGCTAAGATGTTTACCAGTGTACTCGTATTAGTAACAGGTTGCAAGCCCATCGCCTACATACAACCATAAGTAATATTGTTCATATTATTAAACCAAGCGATTTTTGCTTGATCTAGGTTGATTCAATCACTTGGGTTTTTATGACAAAATTGCAATGTTACTTATCACACGTTCGACCAGTGTTATGTGACCCAATTTATTTTAATGGTAGGCGTAGAATTTAGAACAAAGGCAAAGAACCGTTTCAGTTCCAATTATCAGATTAATTGTGGGTGTTTGTTTGACCTCTATGCGCCGGCGCACGACGCGACAATGGCAGGTCTAACAATAAGACATTTCCTAGCATGCTTTGACACCACAATTGAAGAATGCACAGTTCGCACAAGCTTAGCCTTGCATGAGTTTGACACTGATGATTTTAATTGACACTTTTGGCTAGCTCCTACCTACATACCTATCTGTTTTTTTTTTAATCCAAGGATTTGAGTCTTTCTTTCATTAGTTGGAAAACTTAAGCTTTCATGCTTTTCCATGATGATATTGATGATGCTAACTTTACCTTTACTTTTACGACTCAACTGACCTCAAAAGGAGTTTTTAGCGGCAAAGTCAAGTTTGTCCCTCATACAATTTTACATTCTTATAAGTTTGTACGGAACCCTCAGTACGCGAGTCCGACTCGCACTTGACCGGGTTTTTATTTACATCTAAAAATCTCAGGCGTTACTTTTGATTGCACCGGACTTCTGGCACAACAACCTAGAAAACGATGAGTTTTTGTTCATAAATTGATTATTTACCGCAAGTATTTCAAAACGGGCTTCGAGAAAACCAATCAACTATTACAAAATATTGATCTGTCGACCGTAAAAAAAATGTTTCGCAAAAGAATTTCGCCGTGGATTTTCAAGGTGGATTTTACGGCGAGCTTTGTGTCGAAAGGTCCTTGCTCCATGAGGTAATCAGATAAAGCGCGCAGGCGCAGCTGGCGGCTCCGGGGCGCATCTCAGCGGCGGCGCCCGAGTGCCTCGTCGGTTAGTCTGTCGATGGTCGCGCACGCGGGCGAACGCTTGGGCACGAGCACGCGCACGCTGGCACGACGCGACACGTGCTACGATCGAATTATTAATCCACGATCGAACCGGTCATTGATCGTACGAATTAAAAGTGCGTGAAATGTGCAATGTTGAAGTTTTTCCGTGAATCAATGTTTACACCAATTCATGGATTTTAAGTCTGTGATATAAGGACAATTTTGAAGTGCAAGTATTGTTGACACAAATACGGAGATTACTTAGCTTTGTAGGTCGTTAATTCAATTAGCTACGTTGAGAATAAATCCTGCGTCACTCTCGGACTTAAAATAAACAGCAACGCTTGTATGATACGATTCAATGGAGTGTAAAAACTGTAGAATAACAGTATTGTTTGCACGTGAAGCAGTAATAGTTCTTCCTGTCCTGTGACAAAGGAGCCCCTTTGGTGGGGTGCAGCTAACAACGTTCCATTCGACCGGGAAGCGAGGATCATTACTCAAATGCCCGGTCATTGGCTGTCATTACACTTAAGTGCGCAAAGATAAATTTAGTTGTAAATGCACAAACAAAGTGATAACGAATTAATGACACATTTCCTTTGATATTATTGCGGAAATGAAGTCCTTATATCACTCTTTTGACAATATTCTTCACTATTCCACATTGCAGCAGCTCTTCAATTTCTATAGACATAACTCCTTAACACCTTTCTTCGCACCTACGTGGGAAACAAAAAGCGGCTGTTATGGCGGTAGATGTTAATCTTCAATGAGGTGTCCTGTTACAGTAGTGTTTCCTACCCTGACCACAATTATGTAATTGCAAAACCAGTCAGGGAATAATATGAAACACTAGACCTATAAATTGCATGCACGTGTAAGTTGCATTTTTTATATCGACAGTAAGACAATATGTCCCGTAATTCACAAAATTGATTACCGAAGAAGTAACTATTCCAAGTAATGGTTAATTCGTATAAGAACAAACGCAAACCGATATTGTATTTACTGGAATCGTAGGTAGGTATGTCCAGTTTATCTTTCAGATAGGAGGGCTAGCGAGCTATCTGGGACAAATATTTACATCACCACTCCAGCTATCAGGTTACGAAAAATATCTCAGCATGGATCGATGGCACCGCCAATAATGGCGTAGATGATTTGCATTAACAGAACACGATGACTCCGTTACTTTGATTGATACAGGGTCATTATACGATGATCTCTCGCCTTAATTTTACCATGACATAACGAGTTGGAACACTGTGGTATTCTGTAATGCAAATTCTTGTATTCAAAGCTGTTAAATATGATGTGTAACGCATGACACTGGAGTTAATCGCTGCCAATCAACGTACGGATTAAACATAATAATACTGTCAAAGGAAACGCAAATCCAATCCCCCAATTCTGCATAAATCTTCTGCCTGTTTGTCCTGCAGGGTGCTTTTAATTATGGAGTCGGCTAAATAGCGTGCGTTGGTTGTTGTTCAAATCTCGTTACCACGGCAACATTGAATAGCTTTGGACCGGCGTAGCTTTTAGCAGTACACGTAGTTAATTCACAGTTAAGCAATCGTTTGGTGGTGTATGTGACTGAAGCCTCGAAAGGCTAGTGTGACCATTAAGAAGAGTTTAAATGTCTGATTGTGATATCATCGATGAATCTAACAGTATCGAGGATTTGTGAGTTAATTAGTGAAATAAATCCTTTTGTTGCGCTTTCGTTACCGCGAGAATATTTTATATTTAAAACATCGCGCAAACTGGTTCCAGCTAGTCACCCAATTGCAAATTACCGTTTCTTAGAGTTTAGTTAGTAATTAGTCGGTGCTCACGTAACTGTAGACATACACGTTCGTAGTATTTTTTTGTACATTTAACGGTACTGTGATTATTTTGTCGCATATCATTAGATAGCCTCAATAAGTTTATACAATTTAGAAAACATTTTATAAAAGTAGATACGTTATATCATATATGTAAAAAAAACCCTTGACGAATAAATTATCTTGAAAGGGTAAATAATACCAAAATAGAATAATACGGACGGAATTACGCTTCAATAAGTGATATTTTTCAAAGTACCGTATACATTTAACGAGTTATTGTTTTGTTTTATTAGCACATAGGTACATGTAGTAAGTTCACTGGGGCGTATCGATTGGGGTTCATACGCTCATAGACACATAGTCGGTTACACAGACCATACATCGGTTACAGAACTATCCCGTTACTTTACTTTACGACTTTCCTACCAGCAAACTTAACATTTTACGTCATTCGGAAAGTTGTTACGACCTCAACTTGATTCGATTATCCACATAATAGAGTTGTCACTTGGATGGGAATTAGGTAACGGAAATTTAATTACCTCGCTCGAATAACAAGACCCCAAATAGTCACTTGACCTGCCATTACATAATGCGGCTTAAATACTTTTTTTTGCTTTACGCCAATGATGATTTCTTTGTGATACGGTTAGAAAATAAACCTAAAAGTAGGTACATTCACTTGAGTTCTTTGCCTAATGCTCAGCGGTTCATAAAATGTAATTTTGCGGACGCTTCTTTTGACAGCAAGAATTCCCTAATGATTATGAGCCTTTGTCACTCACCACTACCTGCCTTCATTAGCTTTGAAATTACTTTCTTTTCTCCATGATCCACTGAGAGTGAGACTGGTAACAGTTCAAAGGAAGAATTTAAAAATAAGTAACGAACAAGAAGAACATAATCGAAGCTGATGTTGCTGAAAGCATGTCAAACAGCATTTTGCTCTTCCAACTAATCATTTTAATGATTAGACAAGCTCTTCAGCTGATTTGATATGAGAAATATAGGTAGGCACCTCAAAGGTTTCTTGAAATCAATGCGGCATAAAAACGGGTAAATTACAATACAATACAAATACTCTTTATTGAACACCAAAAATTAAAAAATAAAAACAGAATGGAACAGTACATTTAAATCATAGGTATACAACAATAAATTAAACAGTAAATTGGTAAGATACTCAGATTTTTTAAATAACATTTCTTAAATAAATAATGTTCGTAGGTTTGTCATGTAGGTAGGTGTTTATGACATATTTTTGCAAACCCTCTTAACCTGATACGAGTATCTTGACGCATTGAAATAAAAATATCAAAGTTGTTGTAAGTTACTTGAAGAAAAAAAAAGCGTCCCCATGAAAGTTTATTCTAATGCGGATTGTGCAAGTATGTTTGATACTATAAGAATATGATATATAAAATGATCACTTATTACTCAACTTTCTAGTCAAGGGATGTGAAATGGATTATAGCTGTTACGTAAGACTTGTCAAAAGGTTGTAGAAGACCAAATTTTTGGTTGTTTGGACTATAGGTGTACTTAACTGTTTTCTTGATCCCTTAGTAAGTTGTACAACACAAGTCATGTGTTGCGTTATCATGCGTCATTAGTTTATTTTCAACTTACATAAGGACGAGAGATCGTATCAACTTGTATCTTAAGGGACGAACAACAATAGAGACGTAATAAAATAACTAAGCTTAAGATTATTGCGGAAGCAGTCTTACATGTAGGACAAAACACACAGACCGGACATCGATTCGACATTTGAAACTGGGCTCTGTCATTGCTATGCAGCATTTCATAACAGCATTGAAAGGCGGCTACTGAGTGACATGTTATTATTATCCGATACATTATCAACAACTTTAATGGCACCTTACAATTATTCATTGGATGTGATAGTCTTAAAAACTACCTCCATTTCTAAGCGCAAGTCTCTTGCGTGTGCTTCAGCCAGTTTAATGAATATTGTGGCCGTTTCCTACAACGCCCCGGGACGTTAGGAACTTAGGAAGTTAAAGTTTTTATTGCTTAGAAGAACGCGGCTTAATTAAATTTCCTTGTTTAGGTCTATATGGTAAAGTAGAACTCGGATTTAGGCATTGACTCAACGTAAACACTTCCATAATTCATGATGAGAACCAGTGGTTTTGTACAAGAACTACAGCTGTGATAAAAATGTTGTAACGGTGGACTTGTGAACTAAATTGTGTTGTGATGACGATGGAAAAAGCTGGCGTAATGTTGGAGAAGGAGGCGCCAGTTAAAGGCATCGTGGCCCAAGTGGTCACTATATTCAATGGCCAAGCTCAAAGGTACGTAAATAGATATGTTTAATTCAAATTCAGATTTGTAACTGGACCACATCAGGGGGTCTTTTACGTCTCGGTAATAGGTATGCTGTGAAATGCTTAAAACTAGACGTCAATGTCCGCCGCATGAGAACCTCCGCTACCACCATATTTGCAGGAGCAAATTACAAATGACACCAGAGATCCCTTAAAGATGCTTTAAGGGTTAAGTAAGTTTGCCTTTGTATGCTTTATTTTTCCTTATTATTTAGTTATCGCTTTCGTTTGATCAATAAAGTGTTTACATGTATACATAGAGATAATTAGTCATTTTTAGAAGTGATTACATACATAAAACTACAAGGCAATTAGTTTAATGGATTTCTCATACATCTCATCTTTGCCCTCTTTTTAACTGCGATCAAAAATTCACACTAATTTACTTTTAAGTGTAATGCGTTAGCGGTAATGTTCCAAAACCAGAGTAAACCACAAAATTAAACTCCGCTTTTACATCGTAATGTTTTCGAAACCAGGATGAGCTTTCACCTTTAAAATGTCCGTAAACGTTTAACGTTCGAAAGTTGTAAAGGACGAACTTTGTTTTTTATTTTAAATTTATTATGTTATATAGCTGTAGGTACAGTTTTTATTTAGATAAGCTAACTATATTTATCGCACCCACGGTTCGTGCTGGTATAGCTATTGTAACTGAAAAATAGCGATAGGTAGGTACTAACTAGGTAGTACATTATCGTAACTGGATATCCCCGTATTAAAGTATTAGAATGACCGTATAAGTTAACTATACGTATAGACGATGCCCAAATTGACCAAATTTTTCGCGTTAGGGGATTTACAAAAAATGTTTACTACATTACCAAATGAGTATGTTTAAAATTCCAACAACCACCAACCCTCAGTAATAGTTTAGGCTGGGCGTTCGATGACAGTCGGTAACGGAACACTATAAATATACACACTTAGCGGCAAAAAAACTTCCCCACCCGTCTTTTGTTCATACAACTGCTTACAAATATAACTTCTTAAACTAAAGAGTAACGTCGAAATACTTAACCAAAATTGTTGTAAATTGGAATGTTTTATAGCTAAGTAAAAATTATATTTATTATTTTTTTTTATTTTTTTTTAAACTCCTATCTCTCTGTAAACAAACCTAAAAGAGCTATTAGCTGCTCTTAGTAAAATATTGTGTTTTGTAGGTACGTCAATTAGCAACAAAACACTACAATTTACAACAAAATTGGTTAAGTATTTTAGAAGTTAGGTATATTTTGTAAGCAGTTGTACGAATATAAGACGGATTGGAGAGGTTTTTTGCCGGTGAGTGTACATAAAAAGTAATAAAATTACCATTGCAATAAAACTACTGATAAAAAGAAACTACGAACGTCACTCTCAAATATGAACCAGTTATTTAGAGAGACATAAAGAGTTCCCATTTAAAGGAATGCCTTTCATGTCCAAATGTAAGATACATTGAGATATTATTTTCAAAGCACGCTTCGCACAGTAGCCCATTATTTATATCTCAAGCAAAATGCCGACGTACAGAGCCGACCGTTATTTGACGGGATGGGCCGGATACCTCGACGACCTCGAGATCCGAAATCCTTGCTTCTATTTATGGTAAAAATATTAATCTTACTTATAATAATATGGAAAAACGGCCAAGTGCGAGTCGGACTCGCGCACGAAAGGTTCCGTACCATTGTTGTATGGAAGCTCCACTAAAACTTTTATTGTATTCTATTTATAGTTTTTCTTTGTTATAGCGGCAACAGAAATATATGATACCTATGTAAAAATTTCAGCTGTCTAGCTATCACGGTTCATGAGATACAGCCTGGTGACAAGACAGACAGACGGACAGTGGAGTCTTAGTAATAGGGTTCCATTTTTACTAAGGGTGAAGCCAGACGAGCGTAATTTTTTGAGTCGTGAGTAGCGTAATTTCTGCTACATTGGGTTTCATACAAAACTCCTGTTTAGTTCACACTGCGACGCAAAATTATTTAAATTCACAACTCAAAAATTACGCTCATCTGGCTTCACCCTAATAAATACTCTAGACTTTTTTACTTAATTGAACAGGAATGAAACAGCTCGGACAGATTATTTAGAGTTGGAGGACTGTTCTCACAGATGGTGAGACTACTAGTGAGAAAATACTCGGATTATTTCTCCCATCTGTTACCTACACGTTACCAGTGGTATCAGGTAGGAATTATTGGTTAGAAAGGTGTACGAGTAGAGAGTGTGTTTTACTGAAAGAAATAAAGCAGTTACCTAGGTTTACCGAACATATCCTAAAATATCGGCAAAAACTTTATAGCAAACAGGACAGTAAAAATGTGGAACAAATTACCCTCTGATGTCGTGAACCCTACAGTGTGTTACCGACATGAGGGCTTTAAATGTAGGTATCGATTCTACTCCTCAAATGGAACTCCTTTTGTTCTACGACTTTAAAAAATTAGGTAATTTTTATTTTTTATTTTTCATACAAAATAAATTAATTCACTGATTTTACTAGTAAAGTTTGAAAGTTTGATCACCTATAACTTACTGTAAATTAAGTTATTTTCTAAGTCGTAGAACAAAAGATGTAGCATTTGAGGAGTAGAATCGATACCTACATTTAAAGCCCTCATGCCGGTAACACACTGTATAAGTGTTAAACCAGTTTAAAATAAGTTTGACAATCATATTAAGTGAACAGTGATTTGGACATATCAGTGTCAACTGCCTGTCCAAAATAAAATAACAATAATATCTTCTGCGGGCAGATTTGCAAATGTATGAACTGAGTACTTACATCATTATTGTGATAAAGACATTTAGCTTGCTCTGCTAGTAATTAGACGCAATGATGGAATAAAAATAAGAACGTTATATAACTTGACGAGCAACTTACTAGTTCGTTACGTAATTTCCTATTTTTGGGCAAAGTCATTTGAAGTTAAAAAAATGTCCTTGTACTCTATAAACTTGGCTTCTGAAACTAATATCATGTACAGAAGAATACAATGAAATGGACTTGCCTAAGGTTTTAATATTGCGACCATATCAAACGTCATTCGTAGCGTTTTTTTTTTTTTTAAAACCTTAAGAAAGTGAGGTTGGCATTTACAATAGCTATTTGTCAATAAGGAACCGTGAGGTAAAATTCTCATTACATAAATTATGTTAATAGGAATCACTCCCTATTGTATCATAATAACATGGGAAATATTTTTACCATACTATATGTGTAGACTGCTTAAATGATAAAAACGAGTTTTCTATCTGGAAGCATGTTTTCAGACACTAGCCATTGAATCTTTAGTCTGCTCTTTTATTTTAAATTATTTACAAATCGCTTTATCGGATGTACGATAAGAAGAATGAAAGAGTCTACTTAAATAAAGTAACGGGGGCTAAATAAAATATCTAACTAATTATTGATTTCGTTAAATAAATAAGTAGACTATTAACTACCCTATTCAAAACCGATTGGCCGATTACCTCAGCGTTTGGAACATCGCTGCGCCTGCGCCGGAACAATTGATGGTTTCTTTTTGAGCAGGGCCCGCTCGTGTTATTTTAAAAGCTCATAACTTTAAAACAAGCCTACCTGCTTGGTTCAAACTTGAAGAACCACCTCGTCAAAATTAAGTACAAAAAATCCATCTATTCGTTCCGGCAGAGAATGTTGCAGACAGAGGGCCGCAGATCATGCAAACTGGCAGAGGGTCCAAACTTATACTCCCTAAACGGTGAAACTAAATATCTTCTTATACACTCGTGGACAATAGACGAAGCTATTTCGAAGCCTTGGTTCCTGGCCAGGTGTTATTTTGAGTGAGGTTTAATGGTAGATACTCCGAGGTACAATAGAGGAGGTCAAAAGTTCTTAAGGTACCTAACTGATCGCTCAATCAGTTAACACCACAGCGAGAATGATTCACGGGTCAGCATTTGTATTTCCTTACATTTTATTGCCATTTTAGATGTTTTTTCTGATCATGCACAATTCCGGCGTTAACCGTAGATTCAATCAGTGGGGTTTCTGGGCATTCTGGAAGTCCTGTATCGATGCTCGGGGTATCCATCACCAGATTTCACTAAAAGCATCCCCTGGCGAGGAACCAAGGCTTCGAAGCCTCTTTACTATGAAAAACGCACTCTGACTCGTATTATTTGACCGCGAGAGTATTTAACCGTGGTAGGGCCCTACTATGGACCCTACGTGTGGTACTTCTGCATCGCTACCATCATCTAACATGTGAACCTGCCGCCAAGCAGCAGTGTGTTCACATTATATTGTACTAGACAGCTGATGAAATGATTAGCATTAATGTAAGCTCACTTACCAATCTTACCATAGGCTGCCCTGGGTCCGTAAAATATATGGCTTTTGACATGTTAGATATCGTATCGTATTATTTGTAACCCTGTCCGCCATTACTGTCCAGTAAATAAGAACTATCGTAACGTTGACAATACGATAACATGACAAAAGCAATATGGATTTACCGAGAATAGAGCCCCATGTGCTCGTTTATCTTCTTCAGGCCGCATAATAAACCGAACTCCATAAAAACAGCCTCATAGTTCAACGTTAAATATCGTAGTCATTTTTGTACCGGTTAGTTTAGAGATTCAGACTTTTCGGCAGCAGACAGCGCGTTCATACCTACATTATTATTAATGCACACCAACACCGGCACTCGGCGAAGATAAAACATAATGTGCGCACACGTGAAATTAAGAGGCCACTTAAAACATTCAGGGCCCGGACTGCCAGGTTCTCCTACAAATTGTAGCCGACGTGGAGTTCGTAGCACTGAATGTGGCCCATGTAAGTCAGATGTAAAAAATCCTTATGTTGCCAGAGGAAATAATTATTGATGTGCTTAAAAATCTGATGCTTTTATTATCCTTATCAGCTTACGTAATGGATCTTAAGTAAGCTACTACATGTGGGCAAGATAACGTCTAAGTACTGTAGTTATACTTAAATGGATTACGAGTAGTGATGGTGCTCGTGCTGCCGTGCTTTTTTATACGTGCGTTGTTTTTTTTAATACTATTTTATGGCTTTACAATAGTTTAAACATACAATGTACAGAGATATAAATGCCCGCAATTGATATGTAATATATTGATTTTTAAATACTATGTTAATTCCATCGGTGGCTGAAGATCACCAGGACTGTCGAGATGTTCACAATAAATATTCACATTAATTATCTTTGACATAGGCTACCCAGCAAGTCCATCTAAACTGACGATCGCACATTCTAGGTACTGTGTTAGATTGCTTTAGCAATTATCTCTAATAAAACACCACGAAACTTTAAAATAAATATTTTAAAATCTGTTAATGTCTTTAAGCTTTATATTAGGAACTCTTGAGATATTTTCTTGACGAAATTGTTATAGTTAATACCGCGCACACACGCCGTTGCGTCTGGAACTCGAACTGTATTTTTAGGGCTGTCGCGTGTCAGAAGGTAAATAACTTAGGTAGGTACATACATACATTAAATCACACCTGTTTCCCAGAGGAGTAGACAGATACCACTTCTTTCCACCTGCTACGATCCTGATAAGTCTCTTTCACTTCTTCCACATTCATACATTCGTTCGGGTCATGCATGCACGCCGAGCGTACTCAAGATTCGGACCTCTTCCAGTATTTCTCCGAATTGATTCAAGTAAGTACGCCTAGGGTGGCCCCTTCCTAAAATAAAAAACTTAAAAAAACATTTTAAATTACTCACTTTATTGCCGACTGTACTCCTAATACTCATAATAACTCATTATCGAAAGACAAGTCAAATGACTCCAGTCTCGACAGATCTACAATGAGCCATTGAGGAGTTCCTGTGGTCACCTTTCGTCTCCATCGTCATACCAGCTAGCTACCATATTATTTACTGCATTGTCATCGGAATTCCGCCAAATTTCAAGTGAATCCGAAGTAGAAGTAGGTTAAAATTGACTGCTAAGATTTTATTAAATTCTTAGATTGCTAGTTACAAGTGAATTTAACACGTATAAAACGTGTAAAAAAATTACAGACATCTCGACGCTACGGAACCTTATCCGATGAACAAATCCATGTCCTTTCCCATTCTGTTCGTTTCACGATAGACGATGCGCTGGAAAATAGAGGTGTCAGATCAACGGAATGATCGTTTTTGGATGTCTCACGACAAGCAAAAATAGATCGTTATAATTTACAATGGCTGTCTTTGATAATCTGTTTGTGGTCATTATTAAATGAAAATAATAAGTATTTAAGATTAGCTAAATACGGCTACTAAAAATGGAAGCATAAAATAAAAACGACTCTGGACACTTTCCCAAGTAACCCCAGGGCAACAGTGGCAACCCTACTTACATTGCTTCACAACATCCTTCTTTTAAACCGGCATTTTTAAACAGTCATTGTATTCGTCCATAACGCAGAAACGGTGGTATTGGAACGTTTCGTAAACATTGGAATACTTAACGGGCGGTTGCTGTAGCAAAGTAACTAGTAATTAGGTGCCTATTAAGCGGCCGTTGCCCTTCAATCTGTGGTGGCTATGATGTCGGTAGTAGCTGTAGGTTCCTATAAAACAAGCGTCGACGATGCAAAACTACACAACACCGACCCGCTGTGATTTCTATATAATACCTACAGCAAATTTATTCCGAAAAGGTTACGGTCGACCCGGGAAGCTTTGATTGTTCGGGTAACATCGAATGGTTTTTAAAATTGGTATCACGAGATGTTTTACTACAGTATAATTGTTTCTATTACTATTGGTTATTTAACTATACTAGTCTTTTTCATCCTTTGATATTTCCTCCATTTACCTACAAATATTTCATCCTTTAGCATATTCGTTTAACCGTTCAATGTTACCCGTCTTGACTGTAAGTTCCTCAGACATTTTGTTTCATCAAAGCTAGAAAAAAAAATAGAGCTCCTTGTTATATTTTTCTGCACAATGCGTTTTATTGCGGCATCGACGGCAGAATAATTTAGTTAGGCGCTGCACCGCTTCGTCGTAATTATATTACTTTGTACCGACTCATACACGCGTTAGGTCAAAGTCTTTTTAATATCTATAAGTACGTTTATGTCTTTACTCGCCCTTTTGCCCTTTACATTAATGAATTTAATCACGCTATTCATACGACGTAGGAATTACTGAGTACATAGTTTTAAAGCAAACGTCACTTCGTAATTAATTAAAGTCTGTCCTCGTGACAACGGAGATTGTGCTAATGCAACTGTAGTTTGTTTTAAAAAGCGTATAAAATTGAGCGTAGCTCTGCTTTTTTCAACAAAAGCGTCGCGGTCGGCCGCACTTGGGGTAATCTGTGACTGCCAGTCTAGTTCCTCTCGTCATAGAGTGCCTCATCAACATCCATTAACGCTTCTATACTGTCTCAAGTGCTTGCGTTGCTCACGATATGCATGCACCCAGCCAATTAACGCTACCGGTATCTAACTAAGAAACCGTAAATAAAATGCAAATACATCGTTCTGCAGGTTAATTTCTAACGCTGTAACACTGACTGAAAAATATCTAATTTCTAAAATTAGCTGATGTATATATTACTGGCGGCCTTAGTCGCCTCTCGCAAAATAAATCAGCTGTGCGAGGGGTGGTTATTGAGCGAAGCGACGCATGCGCCCTGCTGAATGCTCAGACATACGGGCCGGCGTTCGGTGCTAAATAAACAAACTATTCCAGCCAGACAGTGACACTGACCCACAGCGCACTGCCGCTTGTTTTATTCGTGTAGTACTACCGAATATCAATTAAGATCGAGATCTTGGCATTTTGACTGTGAACAACGAGTCAATTCTCTTCGCGTAATTCGTGCAGTTTTAAAATTTTGTCGTAGAGTCATAGAAAAAAGTAGCAAAACCAAATTCGGCTAGTAACGGGTAGTAAAACAAACAAAAATCACGTGCAAAAGAAAGTGTTGTGAAGTTGGTGCGCGGGCAGCGAGCGTGACGCTTTAGCGCGGCGGGCATTAGTATCGGTGGCCGTGTTCTCCCTTTCAGACACACCTGGCATTCGACACGGTCGAGCCTGAATCACCTGTCAATGCCCTCGCGCAGGCAGGCTAGATTAATAACAATCAAATAATCAGATGACCTTATAGTAATAAATGTAACCAGTGCATTGCAAACAGAGTGTAAAAAGAAAACAGTGTGCCGATTGTGATCGGTTCGGCTTGAATGGATAGGGTCGTCGCCACGAGATCTGATTTTTCCGGGCGAGCTGCGTCGGCGGCGGCGGCCGCGATAGGCGGCGCGCGCGGGCTTCAGTCGGCCGCGTGCGTGCGCGCCGTGAAAGTCTCTCGCGCGGCATGCGTCCTGCGAGCGGCAGCGCGGGCGCGGGCCCGCCGGCCCCCGCGGCCCTGGGCGCGCGGCGCCAGAAGACCGACCTGCACGTGGCCGAGCCCAGCGCCGCGCGCGCCGCCAGCCCCGCGCCCAGCCTCCGCAGCCAGCGCGCTCGCCAATACAGGTCACAACCATTCAGTGCCAACCAAACCAGTGAATTACCTACATTAAAAATACTTCGCCATATCATCCGGTGACACATCGAGTGAGCTACACATATAAACATCAATTCTTTTAAAACGCTCGATACGATATCTGAGACTAAAGTGTATTATCTGATACCGAGCTGTATCGCTACTAATGTTTTCACAACTGTTTCTGGCAGCTCAATGCTAAACGTATCAACTAACTCGCAATGCATTATTGATTTTTTTCTTTTTGTAATACTTTACAACACGAACAAAGCATTAACAATTGTAACTTGAACAAATAAAATGTACTATTGTTTCGTTTCGTGTGCACAGAAAGGCCAAAAACCAACTTGGCCAAGTAAAGGCAAGGCCAACGAGTGGGGCAGTGCGATTTAGATTCACTCTACCCGTTTTCGTCATTGAAAATTAAAGTTTACCAAAATGTTGATCAAGGTTTTTCCTGGTGGTAATCCTAAGTAATTTAATAATGGTTCATAATACTGTTCCACAAATTGGATTAAGTACGTACAGCGAAGCGAACAATGAGGTAAACGACATAAGAAGGTATTAGTGACTGACACTTAACCGCAAGATATTATGAGTAAACATCTATTCATATGGTATAATCATTGGCCAACTGCAGCGAAACATAATATTGTTTCATTGTTGTAGGTGTTTAGTTGCCTTTTACGCATTATTGGTCAGTTCTTTCGCAACCGGATGTTTAGCCTTTCCAATAGCGTCGTTGTTGTTTTGTTTGCTATTATTTCCCCAACTGTCATTTGAATCACAATACGGCATTATTTTTACTTGCTAATCTTGCTATATAGGCACTTGCATTATCTGCAGACGCATCACTCCGTCTTCCGTTAGCTTCCAGTGGCAGACCTCCTGACCTTTGCGTCCTAACGGGCCTTGACATTAATCAACTCAGACTTATTAAAATAGCTGCTTTTATTGCATCTTAAGTACCTGAGACGTTTTCAAAGATACGTTAGATACGTTAATTTTCGTGACGAAATGGAAAAGAAAAGTTTCTTGATTATTGTCCATAACGATGTACACTTTTTTGAAAACCGCCCACCTAGGCTAACTCTAGCAAATCTTCGTTGTGTTTTGGCTGATAGGGGTTATCAATATGTATTTTAAGCCGATAAACGATGAAGTAGTGTCATGTCTCCACGTAGGTATGTATGCATCTTCGTCGTCTGATCTTTAAATGAAAATAAACTGGGGATATGAGATTATTTAAAACCATGGTTTTCATGAATTTTATGATGAATAAAGTTTTTCTTAAATTAGCCAATTTGAGTCTAAAGCAAAAATTACCTAATGATGTTCTTAGACAGTTAATTTGCCTATTTGATGAAATTGTTACAACATTTAATGACTTGAGTTAACTCAAATAGAACTATCAATTTTATTGCGGTACAAGTAGGAATGAATGTAATATAACACCAATTCGTATCGCGTGCCATATTTAGTGCTTATAGCGAGTAATAGAATCACCAGATATGGGCCTCGCAAGTCTACCTTCAAGAAATTTTGAAGGAAAAAGAGTATGCATGTGTAAAAGTATCACTCTGATGATCATTTTTTTTATTTATTACCTTTACCTATTTTCTCAATTGTCCGTTTCTCCTGCTACTTCACTGTCTACACTGGCAACGCAGCTGGGTCATTCTACTTTTCGTCGTACATGAGTTTTAGCCACGTTCTCGCTAAACTATTTTTACTTAATAAAACGGTAAATTGCAGAAAACACATTTCTAACTTGAAACTCGAAAAGTGACGTAAATAAGCTTATATTTAGAATTATCCTAATTCACAAAAAGTATTTGTACTTACCTATTAACTTTAAAGTGAGTAACTCAGTGGAGGTTGATGTCCCCGCCTTTTCTATTGAAAAAGTGCAATTTACCACTGAGTTACCAATTTTTTTCAACAGTAATTTAGTAATTTATTCATTTGTTTATTTTGAATCCGGTAAACTTAAGCATTCTATTATTTAATTAATGATTAATAAGTTATCAGACGATAACCAAAAATGTACATTGAAAAGTAGAATGCCCCAGCTGCCAGTCCTCAGTGTTCCGAGTTTTGATTAGCAATTGTGACTCTTCCTCATCCTGACCCGCTTGCTCGTTTCCCGCCTTATTAAACGCATTACAGTTAAAGCTGACGCATCACATACTTACAGTCATCGAAACAAAGTGTTTCTGCTGTGTACATTTAGTGTAGATGGACCTAGGTATGAATATGCAAAGAACAATAGGTATGGAATGACGATAACATTGCTAAAATTTTAAAAATATAGTAACTATACCTACGCTTAATTTCATTCCAAATTTAATCTTGCTCAATTAAACTAAAAGCTGTACGTAGGAAGCTTTATTTGAAAAAGTAGGCAGTCGTTTTATTTCACGGAACTCATGTAATCATATAAAATCGAAATTCAGTTTCCGATTGATGAAAAGATGCGATAGCAAGGTTAAAATGAATTAATGGTAATATAGATACCTATATAACATAAGTGGCCATAGAACCGTAACCGGAGTTTGCGTGCCATCGAACCATTTTTATTATGATTGTTTACACCAATAAAGGTTTAATTTTGAATTTTATGTCTTTGAGAATGTACTGTAATGGTTCCGCAATTAAATATGAGCACGTCGATAGTGATGTCTACGCGGCCTTAGCCTTAACTCGATGAAATCTCAAATCAGTTACAAAACGAAAATAACTTTTCAGTTTGACTAAGCAGTCCTTAAAACACCCTCCGACGTTTGATGTCATCGTTTTAAAAAGTACTAATGCCTTATTCCAAATATAGGTTTGGGCGTGACAGGTGCTAGTGTCCTATTTCCGCTAATTAATTTACCACGGCGCGTCGCACCCTGTAGCCGGGGATAGTGAGTTATGGAATAGGTAATCTGTTTCACTTGTTACTGTGGCAAATAGGGCAAGGTTTAAGTAATCAGTTAAACGGATATCTGAAGCCTTAGCTAAGTCAGGATTGTGTTTCAAATGGTTAAATTACAGACTACAGAGAAGGTACCGAAGGCTCGCTTGGTTTAATGGGGACCAAGCAAGTAATTATTTTTTTGAGTGAGCCTCCGTAGATTAAAGCAGCTATACATCATATCTAAACTGATCCTACAGTATTATTAATGGGCTGATTGTAATGGACACCGAAATACGTCAAATACTTGAGAGATAAAACTCTCATGTAATATCAATCATTCAGTACTTACGTAGGTACATATATCTAACAAAATAAAATATCCCAGGAGCATCCTTGAAGTATCGGGATCTCACCAACTAATTCATACCGTTTAGTGTTATTAACATGGTAACAGGTAAATGATATAGTCTTACTACCACGTTACCGTTATTCTAAAACTAATAGAAACTTAACCTTTTCGTCCGCCAGTTGTGAGCGGTGCACTATGGGTATTGCTTTCGATGAAGTCGAGTTTCTGCTCTTGTTACTCGGTAACGAAATAGGTACTCATGTTATAAGGTCGAGTAGATAAGCCGATTTTTACTTGATTCGCTACATGTGAAGTATTTACTTTGTTATCTTTGTCTCTGACAGTTTTAGATCACTTTCGAGCAAGTTGATGCAAACAATATGAATGAACAACGCATGGTTTTTTGATGAGCTATTTGTATTAATTGATCGACCACGTCAGCTAAAACTGTTAAAAGCTTTTCCCGTCCGTGGAAAACGAGGCCTTTATATTGATCCCTGCCTGGTGATTTTCAACATCATTTATGTTCGATTGACTGTGGATAAAGTATAAGATACTTAGTTATGTTTAGGTATGAAACTGCGCAAACATAGGTACCGGTAAACCGGGGTGCATAGAGATTCGCGGGGTGAATAGAAATACAGCCTAAATTAAAGCATATTCTACTAATTATAAGACTGAGATTTGAACGCAATTTTGCAATAGACTAGACAATTCAATATTGAATCTTATTAGTAACAAATTATTACTTATTTTATATTGTATTTCTAATCACCCCGCGATTTCTATTCACCCCGGTTTACGGTACGAATTTGCACGGCGCTAATTCCGGTTAAAATCTGCCCGAATCACTTTGAATGGAGATTTGAATTTTACTTTTCGTAATTTATGTGGCGCTCACAGCCTCTCAGCACCCCTTCCTATTTATTACAAGCGCGTAAACTAATTGAGACTGAGGATCCAACCCAGGCGGTTTTTTTCTTCAAATGCTTGCGACAAAGTTCGTAAAAATTTAATGATGTCTGGAGCCTATTTATGACTACCCATTAACCGTGAGTTCTTGGAGGGTGAGAAATATTATGCTGTTTAAAGTGGCCGAAGTACGTTTTCCATTTCATCAAACCGTAGTATAGAAACCGTTTTACGGTGGCTATAATTTAATTAGTTAACATTTACACACACAGAGGTAAATATAATCTTCTAGGACAAAAAAGAAGCTATCGCCGCATAATTTGAACCGAGTAAATTACACATATATCGTATGGCAAGTATAACTAAAACACTCAGTTGTGTCTGTTCTCAAAGAGCCTTTCATTGTCTTCAGGGCCAGCCTGCCCGTGCGCACGGCGCGCCTCTTGCAGCGGTCTCGCACGCAGACTCCATCCGACGCTCCGAGCGACGGCAGCGCGTCACCGGCGCCCGCATCGGGCGCACTGTTGCAGGACGTCGTTGACATCAAGACGCTGTTGCTTCAGCTCAAGAGAGTCTTACACGAGGCACGTATGCAACTCTCATCGGCCGAAACACGTACACTGCTAAACATACGAAGCTATACTATAGTACCAACAGCAAGTTCTTTAGTGATTCAACTAACATCTTATTTGATGTATCTAGCATCTTGTTATGATTGTATGGAATCAAGACTTTATGCTCAACAATCACAATCTTGTTAGAAGCGACCAAGTTTTTTTTCAGTGTAGGTGGACTCCAAGAAGCGCATGAGTCGCGTGTCGTTCGCATGCAGCGGATTGCCAGGCCTTTATCAATCCTAGCTCTACCTTGCCATAATCATCAGGCAGGAGTTTATTTGCCCAATCGGCCATCATTCCGCTTCCTATCTTTTCGTTAAGCCGGCTTTACTTTCAGTTGGTATTTGTATTGTATATAAATGGACTGTAAGTTTTATATCAATCATTTTGTAGTTACCGTGGTTATAGACATGACCAGCTTTTCGTGTCTTATCTAGTGCATGTGTTGAACTTAGCTGTGTGCATATAAATCGACGGACGATTTTAAGTTTTACTGTTTTTATATAGCTGCATTAGGATTAGGAGATGTCACTTGTTTTGTGTATGTAGCTGATAAGAGTGATATGTCATAAAATATGTCAATATTTTGTGTTGTAATCAAAGACCACTTATACGAGTATATTCATAGTTCATAGTTGTTTATTCAATAACATATACCTCTACATTGTGTTTGAATGGATACATTTACACTGCATAACAGTATATCAGGTATTACCCTGAAATTTTGCAATCTTTTAAAAAAATACAGCTACTTTGCAAATTGCCTATAAAAACACAGCAAGAGTTTTATCGTTCATCGATTTCAATTAATGCTAGTTTGATTGTTGTAGATATTTTCAGTTACGATGTTTCCGTGTGTTTTAGCATAACATGAAAGCATGAATATTCTAATTTTCCGTGTGCAAGCAAGGGCATAGTCTTACATAGGAAGTAAAGGAAATAGTTATGTGCAGTTTCCCCCTAGTTACAGTAATAGGAACATAACATGCGCTACAGTTAACACCCGTCAGATCATGTGTGACTTAGGTAGTTACAATACTTACAATCACGAAAACTTGTAATGTTAAGAACGTTTCCCAAGCGCAGAACTGTAATTTGCTTAGTAAGCCTTAGATCTGAATCTAGCATTTTTGTTCGCACGCGCATAAGAAGCTTTGGGAAAGATTCAGTCAATTCAGATAACAATTATCTTTTATCCATCTTTAAGCACAATGCTAATTGGAGCTAATTTCATGTCAATTTTTACTTACTAAAGTACTTAGGTGTTTTTGTGGCCAAAGTGTCATTAAAATCAATCATTTTTTGCTACGTAGATAGTGTTACACGCGGGACCTTGATATCAAATTTCTAAAACGTTTTTGTTCTTTGTTAGCACTCCCCATTTACTACAATGAATGGGGCGAAAACAGCTGTATAAAATTACGCTTAGAAACAGAAATAAAAGGTACTTGTTTCGTTCGAATAAACCAGTATTGTGCAACGCATCTCCTTACAGGTGAACAAGTAGCCGCAACTAAAGGAAGGTTGTAAGTTCGTAAAAGGTTATTAACGTTCAAAAAACCTGTTTTATTTGCTTTATTTTTTACTACAAACTACTTTCAGCTGCGCTGCTGACATTTTTTTCAGGGTAAAATATGGCTTTATACTTGACTAACCAGTAAATAAGGAAATTGAATTTCTGTGATTAAAGAGCACGCTGCACTGTCTCATGGAAAATCTTAAATGCTGTCCGTACCTTACCCGTCATACTTAATTAAAACAAATAATATTTAATTCAAAACAGTTTCCCCTTACATGTGATTTGTTTAAAGCGTAGGCTAGCATAAGCACCTTTTTGTTTGTTTGCGTGTTGTAACGTTTGTTTATTTGGTTGCATCGCCTTGTTTGCCGCACGCAGCCGGGGGATGAGCATCATTCGATGAGTGTAAGTAAAGCCTCTGCGATTCGCAATAACGTGGGTAGCACAGAGAGTTCATTTAAAACGATCATAACCATCGCTAGTGTACCTGTTCTACTTTGAAATAGTTTTCAAAGTTGATACTGAACGCTCTGTGTCCCCGAATTCAGCACCGCACCGCTGTAACGCTTCTTTCCTTTCTTTCTTGTGTTCACTTTCACCTATATCGAGTCTTAACTGACTAATTATGTTTAATGTTCTCGATATTTTCAATCTTACAGCTACTTTAATTGAAATCGACTGGGAACAATTATACGGTATCGCTCGACGAAGTGAATTGTTTACTATTGTGACACGGTTTCCATGACACGGCGGTCCTAACCAAGCATGACGGTGGTGGATACTTGCTCTTGTATGCAGCAGAGATTGGAAAGCGATACCTTAGGAAGACATCTGACGTTTTATAGACATTATGTTTTTTTACAGAATAACATCGCATTAAAACAATGTTAATTGCTTGGTGTTCTTGCATAATAAATCATGCTTATAAAAGTTTGTGAAGCACCTATACATATATTTGGTTTAGGCAACCTGAGTATGTGTACATACATGTAGATTATTTGAAGGAAATGCGCATGGGTTCTTGAAGTTTTGGTCACATAGACGAGTGATTGAGCGCTTCTTTCAATGTATTTAGATGTTTAACACAAGGAAGGGCCACACTGCACGCCCAAGTCACTTTACTAATAGGATCGGATATTCGCGTCATCGAACGTATGCAGTCTTTATTCTTCTTTCTATAATCCTGAGGGAGTCTTAGTCAGTTTTATAAAGTGAGTGTGAATTGCAGAGCGAAACTCTCGACCCGTTGCTGGCCGCGTGCGCGGAGAGCCCCGCGCGCGCCAACGGGCGCCGCCCCCCCGCCTCGCCGCTGCACCCCGACGCCTGCGCCGAGATGCGCCGGCAAATTGTTTTTCTTCAGGTCAGTTGCTCTATTCATATTATCCTTTGGCTAATGATATTCGTTTTTAGAGAGATCTTCGTTTTGTGGTACGAGTAGTACCGATGTTTACAAACATCAAGGAGATTCTGGTGGGCGACTTGCCAAAGGCAACAAAGTCGAAACGCTACTTACATCGAGTAGACTTTTACTTTTTCAATTAAGAGAACGAGGTAAACACATCTTGTCGGTGTCGAACAACTAAGCGGCAATCTACCGGGTTATAAAAAAATAAAGATATGCTGCCTTAATAAGCATTGAAATAGTTGGTAATGTGAATCAGGGTTTGGGTTTGATCTTAGTCACCGCAACTCTCTTTAGTCCTTACGTCTACAAAATCTTTTCTGCCTGTTTCTCACGAAACCTGGGTGTTTTGTAATTGCAGAGTCAGCTAGAAGAGCGCGACCGGCTGGTGCGCGTGCTACAGCAGCAGATGCTGAGGCTGGCGGGCGGCGCCGAGCCGCGCGCCGACCCCACCTGCTCCGTGGCCACGCAGACTGATCGGGTAAGGCCCACCTCGCTACACTCGGCAGAGCCAGCTGAGACCGGCTGTGCACATCCAACTCATTTGAAATTAGGGCTGGCTAGTTTGACTATATTGCCAAATGTGCAGAATAGTTTCTAAAAATGTGTCGTGATCCTCCCGTGACATCGAGCTTAATTGGGTAGTTTCAAAATAAAGTGTACCTACTAAAGTGTTCCCTAGTTAAGGAAAATTAAGAAACGTTAACTTTTGTCCGTTTTGTGACGAAATTAGCCATATAAATGTATGGCAAATGTTCGTCACAAAACTGACGAAGTTAACGTTTCTTAATTTTCCTTAACTAGGGCACACTTTATTTTGAAAATGCTCCTAAACCCATTTTTTTTTTTACTACCGATCTTGGTTTCGTATGGTTGACCCCCGCCGGTTCAACATTAAAATTAACATTAAGAACTTTCAGAAGCTATGATATTTAGATAAGAAGTGTTTTAGTCCCTTCCTGTATAAGATATTATGCCATTTTATATGAATGATTTATAATTGTTTCTAGACTGAAACTAACCAACGTCTGTTTTCGTTCCAGTTACGGCCGCCGATGAGTTCGGCGCTAACGAGTTCTGAAAATTCCGGTTTAGTGAGGTAATTGAACACAATTATTGTTGAACTCAATGATTATTCAACACTAGTACACCCTAATGAGTTCTACCACCACAAATGAGTTTATAACAAATTGGGTGGGTTACGGCTGCAATGGGAGGGGAAGGGTAAATGATAGAGCCAATTCTAGTAGGTAGACTAGTTAAAGTAGTTTCTAAGTAAAGATGTAGAATTTTTCTACCGAGCAGATCTTTTGACGTATTAAATCTCTGAAGTATAGACCCCTTTCAAACCCAAAAAAATAACCTAAAAGACCAGTTGGAACAGGAAGAAATATTCCAAAATTTTAACCTAGAGGCAACTTAATCCGAACAATTTGAAAACAATGTATCTCAACTATATTACTACACTACTTAGTACAATTGTTGGCGGATTCAAATAAATGGTACTTTTCATAAAACAAGAATTGATTTAAGTATTTCATTAAGTAACTTTATATACAACGATTTAAGGACAGTTTCATTGGTTAGTTAACTATTGAGTAAAATTATACAACCGCATAAAAGCAGTGGTTAACTTAGCGTCCAATTGTGAAACATTAGTTGCCGATGCTAAAATGATGAATCGATGATATTCAACACAATTGTTTTTAAAAGCAGCAAGGCTATATTTTCTTTTACTTAACACACCTTACATTTAAATATCTGATTCTTCATTGTTTTAGGTTTATCACCGCTTCAATACATTCGTTGACGACCTTACTCCACACATTGCACTCATCCATAACCCTCCTCTACATACCTAGGATCATCCCCTCACACTATATATCACTATGTAAAGAAAAAAGCAGCATTGCGTTACGTAATACAATATGTACTACACAGTGCCTAGCTTCTTATATAGGAAAATCACAATGGATTTTGATCCTGAGAGATTACATGAATAGGAAGATGACATTTGCTCCTACTTCAATGTGCAGAGTCACTCTCACTGTGACTCCTTATTTCGCTGGCATTTTCATCTGACATTGATTTTATTTTTGTTAATACTACCTCAATTAAATCGTATAGTTTTAGTCAGATATATGTACATATGACTATGAATACAATTATTCAGGTCTTTTTGAATAGTGTCAGTCTGATATTACCATTTATCATAGCCTGACCAAGTAAATCCAACTCTTGTATCATATCATATGACAGGTCATCCTCATTTTTTAGCGTTTACCTACTATGTCATCGTCGACATTAATATCATGTTCTAATTTCCTCACATGCTGCTTTTAATTCAAATTGGATTTTGGGCAATTGTTGTCACTTGTCGGATACCGGCGCAGTTTCCACTTGGGGGGCGTTCGTCCGTCGCACCAGGTAGCGTGGCTCGACTGCTTTCTCGCTGTGTGCCTCTTGTGTTCCGTCAATGTGTTGTGCTTGCTGCATCTCGCCTACCGAAACCCAGGCGATCTCTTCCTCACCTCCGATAGGGATATCGAGGACTATTGCCACAAATTCTTCAAGTGATGCATGGGCAGTCTCAATCAGTCGATCTTAGACCTAACGTGCCTTTGTAAATACGGCTCTAATAATTAAGTAGTTTAATAAATCGTTATATAATATGGTTATGTTGTCCCAAAGCCTGTACTGGATGGGTTGATGGGTATGAAGAATGCTATATAACGTTTGATTTAACCGCACGAGGCACTTGATTTGGTATTCACATGCGTGGAGTTTCGGAGTAGCGTAGGATCGCTTGTACTGTTATAGTTATGTAGGTAATCGTGTGTTTTGTCGTTTTGGTTTTCCTAATATGGATTTTTTTATTTACTTTGATTCTTAAACCGCTCTATGTTACACGCTGCCTGGCAGAATATAAAGGTGAGACATAAGAAGGTGTACCCATTCCGTTCTAAACTCATAGTCACAATTGTCATAGCATAAGTGCGGGCAATTTCTTGCATGAAACTATAGCCTTTACATTAAATTATAACGTCACTCTTATAACCCGCACTATTCAACAAATTAATCGCTGACTGAGAGTGTTATTATTGATCGGCTCTATCGTAACTATCAATATCATCATTAACTTGTCTATTTACCAGAGCTCCATAACCAATAATTAACATAATTTTTCCCTTTACCAGTTGGAATGAGCAAGCTAGCGGGCGGAAGCTGCCGGTGTATAGTGAAGCACAAAAGACTAAGAGGACTGTAATCAACGGGACCGTGAAGTGCCAGTGCGGGCGCCTCGGCGATGAGGACCGAAGGAACGATGTCCAGCTCAAGACCAACAGCCGCGTCGGCTCCAAATACCTGCAAGCGCTCGCCAACAATGACTCCAGTCGGCACTACATCAAACGGGACTCATCCGTAGGAGAGAAGACCGCCAGAAAAAACATGTACTCCAGCAGATCTCGTTCCATAGAGAACTTCCATAACCAAACGTTTTCTACGACAGAGCCTCTGCTCGCCAAAAACGCGGTGATCGAGGAAAACATGATCAAACACCACACGTCGTACGGAGACTTGTATAATGGCCGAATCAGTAGCAAGGAGAGTGTGAACGGAAACCGACACAGCCCCAGTTTGAATGGACAGTCTACCGATACAGATTACAGTTCCGACGGCGGGTACAAGTCTCTTCCTTCCTCCATAAACTGCAACGTATACTCGCCCAAGAAAACCAGCGGCATCCCTCGAAGATCGATCGAGCAGAGATTCTTTTCCGCCAAGACTGTCAAAGCGAGCGCTGTATGAGCTTACAGGTCCTCAATGCCAGTTTCGAGATAACTTTTACTGTATTGCATCAATATTTATCTTCGTAAATGAAAATATCGTCTGAAGAAATGTGTCACCTTGCCATTATTTTTAAAAGTACCAAACGAACGTACCTAGTTCAATTAGCTAAAATTGTGTTGAGATCTTAAGTGGGTATTTTCATTTACATTATTCACTATTTTAGTATTGCATTCTTAAAAGCAGTATGCTGTAAAGAGTCGAAACTGGCGGGAGGTCTGCCGCGGCCACCCTGTAGAGAGCATCGCTTGTTCGCATTTAATTGGTACCCACTCTGGTGAGGCTAATATTAAACTAATAACTATTTACGCGTACCTTACTTAGTTGTTGGATGCCAAATTATAACGTTGTAATCGTTTTGATTAAATTGTAATTCGAATATCTCGATGTATTTAACGTATATCACTTGTATTGACCTGAAATGTAAACAATCGTTTCATTTCGTAATTTTTAAATGAATTGCATATGCATATTTTCTTTATTATCCTAATTTTAAGCCTAAAATTTGACCTCCCTGTATCATACAGTGAGCGGATTAAAGTGAACAAGAACTAATTTTTGTAGATTTAATTTACAAACTTGTATACAGGCGGTTAAAAGTTATCTTAGATTTTCTATGGTAGACAAACTAGTAGTTATAAAGCTGTAATATGTGATAAGAGAGGCTGTAAGAACATTTCATTGTTTCTTCTTGTTAATAATCCACATCTATTGGAGTTGTTTCATAATTTATTTGCTCCTTAGCGTTATTTGGTAGCGACATTAGGTATCATATATAGGTACAAACACGTTCACAGCTGTGTTGTTCCGGATGTCATTTTGAAGCATTTTGTAAGATCAGTGGTAACGTAATTAACTTGTAATTTAGCCATACATAGTGAAGCTATATTAATCTTCCATAAAGCCTAATTATAAATATCCTATATTGATACCTAGATTAATTACTATGTTATATACCTTGAAGATCCTCATGTTAATTCTACGTACTTACGGCTACTTATCCTATTCGTTACGCGCTTTCCTACGTTAGTTATGAGTCGTAAGCCCACTAGCTTTAGTAAAACAAATTTTATTTTGAAATTGTTTCAATAAATAGATTTAATTTTGATTTGGTTAATTATTTCGACCCGAATAAAAAATGTCACCCTGTTCCTGAATGCGTATTACGTTCCTGAATGAATGAATATTAGCTCATAAACCAAGCAGAAAATGACTACAAGTCTGTTAATAAATTACTTAAGAGGTCACCGGCCGAGTTTATATTTCGCAATCCTGCATTACCTAAGAAATGCCGACTGCCTGACTGATAAAAATAATACCTAAATGACAACTGTTTCTAGGCAAAATTACCTTGACATCTGAGTATGACCTCAGTATAAATAAACATACAGGTTGGAAGCCAATTAAGATGCGAACAATATAAGGTTATTATAAAGTTGATCTTTGCATGTAACAATTGACTTTCGCTGAGTCTCAACCATAAACAACCGAGAAACGGTAAAGGCTAAAAAAGTAAATTGGGATTTAAATTTTCTATTGTTTACAATAGTAAATCCTTGACTAATTTGCTTTCACCCTGTATTATCAACTGTGATTCACGGACGTATAATAAATACCTAGTAATTATTGAAAAGTTTCCAGTCCAATGCTATTGATACTTTACCCTGCACACATGCGTTGATGCGTTACGTTCTAGTATGCAATTACTTAGTTTCATGCATGACACGCTACTGCATGTTCCCTACTTGAAGGTCTCATTGAAACTACGAGTAGGTAATGCAATTATGACTGCACTCAATCCATATTCGTGGTATTTATGGCACGTCTGGTTTATAAAATAAACTGCCACCTGACCTTCGTATATCTTGGGACAAAAGAAGCATACTACTGAACATTCAACCTGAAAACATTAATGTTTTACCTCAGTCCTTACTACTTAGTATAACTTTTAACTTTGACTGTAACCACAGCATTCAGCTGTTTTAGAAAAAAACTTTGGGTAAGTACATTTCAATGGTTGGGATTGGGATTTGATCTCGGTATGTTTCCACTAATATCGAGTGACGGGATCTTCTCATTTGATTGGTGGATAGATACATAAATAGACTATTCAAACTAGGTATCCTACTTATATTTTAAATGCAAAAGTTTGTGTTTGTGTGTGTGTATGTGTGTGTGTGCGTGTGTGTGCGCGTTGTGTGTGTGTGAGTTGTGTGTTAGTTTGTTACTCTTTCACGCTGCAACGGCTGGATGGATTTGGATGAAATTTGGAAGTGAGATAGCTTAAATACCCTGGATTAACACATTGGCTACTCTTTAACCCGGAAAATTTTAGAGTTCCCCAGGGAATAACGATATTCGAAATCTACGTTTTTCGAATATCGTTATTCCCTGGGGACCTCTAAAATTTTCCGGGTTAAAGAGTAGCCTATGGCAGAAGCTAGTAATAAAATACACTGCGCCCACAGTCCTAAAAATTATCAACTTAACTTATTTAAGTACCTATCACTCTAATGAAATGTATCAGCTCAGCGGGTTCGTTTATTTAAAAGCGTAGATAACTACGTGTTTACACACTCATTTTCTATTTCAAAGTAAGTACTAACTTATTGTTGAACCTTGAACAACGACACCAACACTCGCTGAACACGGTGCGTGCAACGGAACTAACTTGACATTCATTATCTAACTTGCTTAGGAAAACAATTGTTTGACAGTCATTTGTTTTTGGTGCGTTATATTAGCGCAAACGTTGGGGCCAACTCTCGTGGCTTGGTTAGATAAGCGCAGCAACAGCACGCCGGGCGACCGGCAGTTGCAACCCAGCGGTCACCCGGTGGCCAGCGAGTGAAACTCGTCTGTCGACTTTGACCACGAACGATAACTAGTCGAGTTCGAAAAAGGAATTCCCGCCGATTCAAATATTTTGACAAGTTGCCAGTGCTAATTCAGGTAGGTGGTTTCTATATTACAAAAGAGGGTAGTTTAATAAATAACAGACAGTGAAGTGAAAATGAGCACGATTTTGAGTATTTTTGGGTTAAACAGGCAAAAACAGTTGCAACTAAGAGAAAAGAATGCGGCAAAATGTGACGATTTAAGCAGTTTCATGGTTTAGTATAGATTTGAAATTATGTGCATGGATCCGTGAGGTAATGTTTAACGAAGAAACAATTGTTTTGTTGCGATCGTTAAAACTCTGTAAGGTAGGCGTATTGGTTTCATTTTATGAATGAAATGTTGAGTTCTTTGTCATGTTCTTATACTTTATCTCGACCCGAATTCTTAGCTTAGAAAATGTTTAAACTGGAGATACGGTTGACAAAAGATAAATCGCCCCTGTTAACAGAACGGCCATTACTTAAGCAAGAATTGCCAAATCGATCATGAGCGTACCTAACTAGGAAATTTGATAATGTTGTTATTTGTCCGTGATACTGTTTTATTTATCACCTGAACTAATCCTAATTAGATACAGTAAAGTTCTTACCCGATATAAGGTTTAAGAATTAAAACTTACTATCAATTAGTTTATTTTGGTTTCAGAATTAATATGTTAATTGTTAACTGAAATACTATTAGCATTATACTCGTATATCGCAGCATCAATAATTTAAACTGTTTCTGTTTGGCCGATTGGATGACTGGTAAAAATGCCTTAAAGCAGTAAATTCGCCATTTAATGCTTTTATGTATTGTGCAAAGAAATTAAAATATATAAATTAATACTTACAAGGTGTCCTAGAACTTGACGTAGGTAATTAAATTACCCTGTTGAATAACCGCGTGGCATATCAGTAAACTGTAATGTCATTGACGATTAGATATTCTGAGTCAAAAAAAACTAGTTATTTGTAGCCGGGGTAACTTAAGGTGTACAGGCCTTATAAGTAGCTGCACACTGTTGTACCATGTCGCTTTAAGTGCTTTGACAGATTAGTGAACCAGTTCAAACTTCAAACATAAAGTTAAAGTGACAAAGCACTAAAGTGACACCGTAGTTAGTGCTGGTGATGTTTTATACGAGTACGAATGTGATATATTAGAATATTAAATAATAGTAACGTATTGTTGATGTCATATGAGCCTTTTGCACGCCATGTTTTATGTTTATTTTAGTCATTTATAGGTAGGTTTTGTGTGAACGCTGAATAAATGTTTTTTTACTGAAAACCAGTAAGAACAAAGGGATTTCATATAGCAAAGGAATAAATAATAAAAACGATTTTATTATTTATTCCTTTGCTATTCGTACTTTTTACATGTAAACCACAATAACTCTTCAATACCAAGACCTAGGTTATGTTATCAGGCCAGTTCTATTGAACAATTTCCTTGCCTACGAACTTTATTTAATTCCAAACGCTTAATTTGAGTCTTTAACATATTTAAGGACTCAAATTAGGCGCTTGGAATTAATTAAAGCCCGAACCAAATTTTCAAAACGTGTTTTTAACCTTTGTTAGCAATTGAATCAATGCTAACTTATCTCGAATTTCTCTCTCGAAATTGAACAGTAAGTACCCACCTACCTATATAAAAATATTATACCTACTGTGTAATGAACAAATGACTCCCACACTGCAACTATAAAATGTTAAACAAAGTTTTTTTTTGTCGTGTTCAAACATGTTTTATAACGTTATATTTTAACTTTTTACAACCGCGGTGTGGTAGCACTATAATGCAACGTAACAAAATCCGCTGTTTGCTATTAAGTATAGTTAATTAATATATGTACATAATGATAAGTTGATCAAATAGTGCATTTTAACATTGTTCGGTATTATTTGGTCAGCTTATCAAATTATTCAGTTAACATCGACCCAAAATGTCCGACCGCCAAACTATCCAATTTGTTTATTTATTTGTTTCACATTCGATTGTTCAGCAAACCTATTACGGGTGAGAGAATGATAACGCTATCTGGAGAGGTCGGGCTGATACCAGGAGTCAAGACGTACCGCGGCTCAGTTCGGATGACGTGATCGGTATGCCACAATGATCATCAAAACGGGAAATTGATCAAAACCCTAAAGGAAGCTATTAAGCTTTGATCATATCCCTAAAGTGTTAACCTAAAAAGAGAAAATCGACTAGTAATCACAATTAGTATTTAGATTTCCCTAACCAAATTTAGTGTTTTGATCAAATCTCTAAACAGTTTTAGAGAAAAGCTAAAAGGCCCATTTAGCTAATAGTGATATACTTTAGCGCATTTTCTAAAACGCTCGAGTAAATGCTTGCTTAAAGGAATTTTATAGATTATATTATTTTATAACATACATACATAACACCACGCTCTCATTCCCAGAGTGCGATAGGCATGTAGCTCATGAAATACCAACAACTCTAGACTTCTTGATCATATAACTCCACTGTATAGTAAAAAAAAATGTGTAAAAAATCTTTAATATAAACAAAATGGGACGATATGCATTATGGGTAATTAGGTTGTAAACCGGAGTTTGTTAACTTATCACAACATGAGAAATATTTTCATGACACTAAACTTTATCTTGTTACTTTGAACATTGATGCAAATCATCTAATGACGAAATCCTCTCATTGTAAGGCACACTACTTATCGTTTTTTTTATTTTTTTATTTAGTCTTCCAAAAATTTCGTATTAGATAGTATGGCACATACCAAGAATTCTATCTTTTAGGGAAGATCTTGTGCGTGGCTCCGGGGGAAGGGGCGCATGACGTCATGCCTCTGGGGGCACAAGGGTCAATCATACGAATTCATATAATCAGGGACTTCGAATCCCTTTCCAACAGTAAAAATCTTTTCGCAACTTCAAACTTGCCTAAACCAATTTTTACTAACAAAAATATCGCTTAATTCGTTACAACAATGCTAAGCTTTGAAGAGCTAATGAAAATGAAACATGCATAATAAGATACATAAGATCTACGATCTGAAGTTTACTACAAAATTCTCAAACGTACAAATAATTTATGCGTAGAGGCATATACTAAAGAGCCTTTCACTATGCGAAGGTGAAAGTGATTCGAACTTGCACGGGAGACGAGATCTCCGCCGCGCAACGAGATTATAGATTATTTTTACGGTTTTATTTGGTTGGAATACCTTCCAACTAAATCGTCCAAGAACATAAGGATTTTGCAGTGTAATAATAATCACTTAATGAGGAGTTTTTACATAATAATTTGTTTTCTAAGAAATATACAACTTCATTAAACTAATTGACTCATTTACTTACCTAAGCACTGTTATGTTGTTAAGTCGATCGCCAATAAAGTGTATTTAATTTTTATGACGGTTATCTCATTTAGGAATAACTAGGCTTATTGATTGCACGTAACCAAGCCAATGTCACTAAATCATCAATGTACATTAGGTATTATACAGCGACTCGAGTATTATAGTTTAAAAAATTGCTTAGATTAGGTAAAACACCAACGTTTTTCTAAAACCTTTTATCAATATAGTTCTCCATTTTGATAAAACTTCACCTACTTGTCAGTACCAAAGCTCAGCATAAGCTAACCCAACCAAATAAACAGTCGACCATGCCTTAAAGAGACTTACGGGTTCAGGCCACAATGGCCAACTTCCAGAGTGTCCAACAGCGAGCAGCAGTACAAATTTAATACAAAAGGCAGTTTCTAGATGTCTTAAATTATACTTCGATCGGTAGCTACTCTTATTTCAATGTCAGGATTAATCAAATGCTGACCCAAATAGCGGCGGCTCAACCATCACTGATATCGGTACGCTTTACCGGTTCAAAGGTAGCGTGAAGAATGACAACACCTTTACTTCAAACAACCAGATAATGTGCCGCGATAAGAGAACCCAAACAATTCACTAGGCAGCTAGCCATATCAAGTCAACTCCGTATTTTCACAGACTTGGCTGTGATTGTAATCAGTTTATAAACAGTGCGAGCGAGCGAGTGAAAAAAACACATGCCAGCGGCGCCAAAGTTTCACAGTTGTGTAAGAAAATGAAATAGTTTCGAACTACCGCGTGTCTTTTGATTCGCTCGCGTTTTGAAACCCTATTACCGGTTTGTGTCGCCAGATGGCAGAGATGGGGCCGGCGGGTCGGACGGGAGCATCATCGCTACGCGCGCGCCTTGCGCAGGAGGCCTACACGTGCTGCGTCTTTTGGCTAGCGGTGTCGGCGCTGCCGGCGCTTGCCTTCTCCTACATAGGTAACCATTTATTATTTATTTAAGCTGGATAGACCCTCCACTAGGTAGACCAAAGACCTGGCGATGGTCGCGGGAATACGAAGGCGAAATAAAGTGTATCAATCCCTGAGTGACGAGACCTTTGTCCAGCAGATTCAATAAAATTAGAATGAAATGAAAGATGCTGCGTCAATATATAGTATTTTGGTTATAATATTTTATTCCTAATAGAATATGGGGAAAACCATTGCCATCATATAGGATTACATACGAACAATCGGAATAATTATTAACCCGAATTATATTTTTTAAGAAAGCTATGAATACATGTTGGTTTATTAAATGCATAGTTTAATTGCTTTACGTAGGTTAGGTTACCTACATTTATTTATGTTAGTAAAGTCTGTAGTCAAAAACTTGCGTTCAAAATTATAAAAAAATTGGATCAATTCGAAATGACTGTTCTGTTAATTAATGTTTATTATACATTTTGTCTGTTTTTTTCCAGTGGTAAGTGTCAGCAAACACCTGTGGCTGAAGCTGTTGTCCAGCCGTTACCCTGGGCTGGAGTTCATCTATATCGACACGGTGCGCTCGCTGCTCGATACCCACCGCAATCAGGGTATCATCAACGTGCTGCTATCAGTTAAAGGTAAACCCTTTAAATGGTATGATGTGAAGTTGCAAGCTAGGTAATAGGATCCATCCATAAAGTTCTTTTGCATATACGCCACCTCACCCATCCTCTGCTGCCTTAAGGTTTTTGATCTATAGAAAACCATCTAACGTGTATACTTGTTTACGGATCTCATAGGGCTAAGTCAGATGTAATCATGGTAACGATAACCTACTGAATTTACGAGTACTTATCCACAACAGTTCCAGCATTCTCGTCTTTTATATGCCGATTTAAGATATTACTTGTCACTTTCAGGCACATTAAACGCAGACCACATCAAGCAACAGCTCAGTCATCATGTAATTGAACGCAGGGGCAAGAATGGGACGTTGATGTTCCCGAGGTTAAGGCACTTGCTGGTCTCCTGCTGGGGCAACTACGCGTGGAACGCCGACTGTCCCTTCAGACCCGAGAACCACATCATAGTTTCCAATGGTGTGCATCGGGGAAGACCTGTCACTGACAATAATATTCAGGTAATTAATATAACACTACCAATATAAAGCACACCTGTAAAGTAATAACAATTAATAGTTTAATTTAATTTTAGGAATACATCAGCGAAATAGTCTCCAAATACTTCCCCAGCGAACAGCCACCATGGCAGTATATCATAATACCTTGCACATCCCCGGAACCAGGATATTATATACTGGTTCGTGTGCACCACCTCCTTCTTTCCGGGCAGAAGTCGATCAATATCGGCGACTTGCTCATGATGGAGCAGTTAAAGACCCAAGATAGGTTACCTGGCCACACGGAATACACGCAACAAAGCCCTTTAAACAAGTTATTCCCAACCCCATCCGCTATACCAGAACTTATAGAAAAGTTGAACGATAGTCTATCCAATGCGTGGAACGAGTTTATATCTGAATACGATCCGGTGGAAAGCCCTCGCGCCCACAAAACTTTGCCGGGAGCGTTCCATGTGGCAGGATTAGTTGTTATATCAGGAGCCAGTGCATTGCGAGAACTTACCAAGAGAAGATCGTCTGATGACTTCAGAAGCGAAGCCCCTGTTACTGCTACGACACTCCTTGCAGCCGTTCAGCGTGAATGCAAAAGGAGGAACTTAACTATACCAAAGGCATGTTTAACACTTTTTGTTAAAAGCGATTTCGATTCTGTTCTTCATCATAATTTATTTAATTATTAGGGTTTAGTACGGTGCTTAAATCAATTCTTTTTCAGGTATTGTTATCACCGCTGGTGACAGCGGACCCGCGTAAATGGCCAAGGCGGGCGTTTGAATCCACTGTATCAGTGACGCGAGCACTAGTCAGGCTGCCAGTTCGCATCCGCGACGAAGTTAAAGCCCTCAAGGAGCTGAAGAGAACCGGCCAAGTGGTATACTCTAATACACTGACGTGGAAGTACGCAGGGATAGCACAGTTATCTGCGCGCGCTTTGGGAGAGGCGTGGCGGACCATGTTCGAAGTGTACAAGGCACCGGCTACTTTGTGGACCGATACGGTGGGGGCTGATGATGGACACCGGCATCAGCTGCAAACTGTCAATTTATGTGGAAGAAAGGTTTGTATCCTATTTATTTAAATCTAACCCATTGAACACCACACCACCTACCCAGACGCAATGTTGGCAATTGAATTTTATTCTCGTGAGACCCACCATAACACAAACCTGTACATTTTTGAAAGTGGGAATTTAAATCTACCAGCCCAGAAATGAAGTTCAATCAACTTTAAAAAACGGTCCGTTCATCATTTCAGTTATGCGACAAGTTTTTGATGCCAACTATTTTTTTGAAATGTCATTTACTGCTTATCTCTGCTACGTCTACTTTAAGTATAGCGGAGATCCTGTCACCACCTTCCGACTCCATCATCAAACCAGCTCGATGATGCCATGTTATTGCTGCTTGATGATGGCGTATTTTGCCATAAGATTGTAAAATAAACCTTATCGTCTTTACAGTATAGTTTAAAGCAAATTTAGATTTTGTACATTCCTTTGCATTAAAAGTAGCTGTCGAGCTTGTACCAACTGGGGGCGTTTCAAAGGTCTAACACTTATTGTATAAAACATAGTAACATACCATTTGTTTCAGGTAACATCATGGTCCCGCCCCGTGTCCCGCGCGGCGGTGGAGCGCGCCGCCCGCGCCCTCGGGGTCTCCTCCACCGACGTGTCTCTGTTCGCTGCCACCGAAGCCCTGAGAGCGTTCTTCGAGCAGTCGCAGCACAGGGCGCCCGACGCCGTGCTGACCACGGCGCGGGCCGCCTCAGAGGATTTCTTATTCACATTCGCTGAGGGAGACGGGAAGAAGTACAAGAAATCGCAGACTGGTGGTAATTTGCCCGAATTATAATTTATAAATAAATATCACGGAATGTCACAAAAATTGACCTAGTCCCTAACTAAGCTCTTAGGCTTGTACTATGGGTACTAGATAACGATGAACATACTTATTGCTAGTTTAGTCCAGATACGGAGGAACGTAGTGTAAATAGATTTTTAAAAGTAGAATTTTTAGAAGTATTAAAATATATATTAGTATTTAATACTTTATGCATATAGGCATGCTTGGATGCCTTCTGCTACTCACGTAATCAA
This sequence comes from Acleris holmiana, assembly GCA_949316455.1. Taxonomy (NCBI): domain Eukaryota; kingdom Metazoa; phylum Arthropoda; class Insecta; order Lepidoptera; family Tortricidae; genus Acleris; species Acleris holmiana. The sequence goes on from OX438769.1 coordinate 7,142,465, forward strand.
TCGTGATGTCATAATAATATAGGTCAGGGTCATTGCCTTCGTGGAATGAAGTGGGCAGATATACCTATATACTTACGTTTTTGCTGCACTTACTTGGTCTTGTACCCAAGTGAGATCCAAGTAAGTTATCCATCCAACTTAGTTTAGTAACTTAACTTAATACTTAAGTGAGTTTGTATAAGTAGGTATAACACAAAAATTGTGAAACTTATGATCGCAGTATTCGCCCAAAAACTGCCCCCAGTTTAGCGATTGTTTTTGTATACCTACCTATTTTTCATAGTCATTTTTTTAATGTAATATCAGCAAGGAAAGCATCTAACCAACCACTTGACTTGTTTCGATCATGCACATACTCCTAAACCTAAATTTACTGTTAATGCATGGTTTCGGATTGCTACCGCAACCCAAGCCTTACCCTGCCTCCTAGCAGCAGTGTTTGTACTCCTGTATTCCGTGTGGGAGCCGTAAAATGAATAGCATAAAGGTATTCCATCATAGTCTTCCGTGTGGCAATTGCTTGTCTTAACTTTGAAACGTTTGTTCCTCAGGAATGGTGTGCCTGTCGTTGCCGGTGGGCGCCACGCCCCGGCGCATCGCGGCGGTGGTGGAGCGGGCGTGCGAGCGGCAGGGCGCGCTGGCGGGCGCGTGGGCGGCGCAGGCGCGCTGCGGGGCGCTGACCCGCGCCGTGCCCTCGCCCTTCGCTCGACTCACGCTCAATCTCCTGTCGAGGCGATACGCGGTCTCTTACGCGGAAATCAGCGCGCCTGTTGACGCGAAGCCTCGGACCACTTTGTGGGGGCAAACGGTGGACAGTGTGATATATTGGCGGCCGCCACAAGCTAATATCAGTACGTTGACCATTATTTGTACTTTAAATAGTGTTAGGTAATTAGTGGATAATCTGAGACTTGCTGATACTGCACTTAGGACGTTCCGATAAAGCTAAATTAGTCTTAGTAAAAGTGGCACCGATTTCGAGATATTTTGACTTTTTTCAATCAAAGTAGGGACTGGACTTGCCTGTGATTACATTGCATTCCTTTAAAAATATTACACCTTTTCTAAAATAAATAAGACTATAAATTCGTACTCTTTAGCTTCCATCTGTGCATAGTAAAAAAAAGCTCGACGATTGATAAAAACATGAGATTGCATTTTTCCTCATTCACTTACTTAGTCACTTACCATTTTCAATTTACGAAGACGATTGAATCCGCTATTCAGTGTTTTTTTTAACTAGGACGGTATGGGGAAATCATAGGAGACACAGGTATACCGTCTTTGGAAACATTAGGTCTTTTTTTTGTTAAAACTTTTTCGGCATAGGTTTTTTGGTCAAAAAGTTGTATGACATTATTTAATTGAAACTAAATTATTCTAAAAATAAATAGTTTTATTAACAGACTACTTACAAATTGTACGAAAAAACATTAATTTGACCAACTTCTGCTGTTCTAATTTTATTCTATCCATACAATGAAACAATCCTTATATGAAACTGAGTCGACTTACATTTTTTTTTGGCAATTTTGTTCATTTTTACGGACTAGGGTCAGATGGGGTAAATAAAAATAAGAGTAAGTTTTTAACACTCAAAAAATATTCTACTGCATTCCTATTCCATTTAAAAGGAAGTCTACACACAATGCTGCTTTTTGACTGGAAAAGGAATGAAGTAGAATATTTTTTGAGTGTTAAAAACTTACTCTTATTTTTACCCGTGTCTTTTATTTACCCCACCCGGCCCTACTCACTCTTGACCAAAAAAATAACTATAGCTAACATGTTTAAACAAAAAAAACAATGTTTCCTAAGACAGTTTGACTGCATCTCCCAATTCGGATTCGGATTTCCCCATACGGTTCCAGTTAAAAAAAACACCTACTAGTCTAAATAGATTTGAGTTTCAATGGATGTTGAACGTACCCACATTGTCAACAGGCATGTCCCTGACAGTGCTCCAGTACGCGGACACGATCCGCCTGGCCGTGATGACGGACTCGAGGCTCTCTCCCGCGCACACCATCCCCGCGGCTCGCTGGCCGCTCGCCATCGACCACCTCGTCGCCAAAATAGACCAGGAGATCGCCCGGATATCCGCCCAGGCACTGCCACAGATCATCGCACCGGAACCGGAGGAAACCAATGACAACGAGGATACAGCGTTTGACAGTTCGCCAAGTTCGCTCAGACCGCCAAGTGCCCAAATAGTCAGTCCCCCGCCATATCGTAGGCGGATGACGCAACATTGATGGGTTTCTATAGTTGATAGCGGCTTCGCATGCCAGCGTAATCAATATATGAATCTTATGAGTAACCATATTATTATAATTCTATTAAGGGGTCGATGTAGACTCTTCATGCTGAGGTGCCGATGGGTGTACAATACCTCGGTTGCTCAAACGCGTAGGTATGTGACCAGACTGTCGAAGTAACTTTAATTTCACGCAGAAGACATTGCGGGAATAGTTAGATTTAATTAAAACCATATAGAATAGGAATAACTTGAAACTCGACGGTCACTTGTTACTTGAGTCGAATTCTTGTTATTCCATAATTAGGTATGTCATCACGTCAAGTCTGCCAACAGATGGCCGCTCAGCAAGATGACCCATCATGGGCCAGCGTAAGAGACGCATTTACACCTTGAGGTGGAATTCGGAACCAAACGACACTGCCGCTAATGACGCCGTGTTAGTGTCGCCGCGACAGAGCGGTAGTAGGAGGCACCGTAAAACGAGGTCATTAGGGACTAAGGGGTGAATAGGGACACAACCAATTTCTAATAGAACGTAACGTTGTTTTCATTCAATACTTGTTCTTATTTGTGACAAGTTATGCCTAATTTTAGGTTGTCGGCCCGTTTTACGGTACTATATGTATACGGCAGCGTGTACGAACACAGTTACGCGGAGTCGGTAACTCTACTAACGCCGCGTCATCGGCGTCTTCTTCAAAAGTCTACCTTTACACCTTAGTATTTGCAACATATCTCATTCTTACGCATTACTCCGTCCCTTACGTTGGCCTATGATGCCCCGTGTAGAGGCCATCATATACATTCCATGACTGAAATGGATAACTTCAAAAGGCTGATGTAAGTCAGATATTAGGTAGATAGGTTAGTTGGATAAACCAAATAATATTTAAGAAGCAAAGCAATGTAAATTGTCAGTGAGATAGATTTACATAATAGTTTTAGTAAATTTGTATTGATAAGAATCGTGTACTTATCAATGTTTTATATTTTATTTTTTAATTTAAAATAAAAAATAAATACAAATATACATTGTTGTAAGCAACTTTGAACTTGCGTGCGCGCACACTTCTGTGTAAAGCGTACACACGGATGAATCGCAATGGAACAATCGATCACGCACAAGCACGAAGTCGTTTGCGTCTTTTTTGTTCTTAATTAAACACTGTTGTTAGCTTTACTTTACGAACCATAAATCGCATTTCATGTTCGCACCGCATTTTCAGATCGTCAAGTGGTTATGATAATTTTGTGTAGGTATGTACAGTCAGTCATAAATATACAGTATAATCTCACTAACCCGGCACTTCGATAGATCGGCACGTCCAATAATCCGGCACCCTCCGCCCACGCCCCCTTGCCCCTCTATACCTGTGCGCTTTGGTCGCTGCGTCATCGACTAGCAGTCTAACCTCAAAACTTATCACGTGCACGTGCTAACGTATTGTTTCTTTCAAGTGAGACTAGTTTATATTTAAAAATGTCAAATAAACGCAAACACAATGCTTTATTTTATTTATTACCTATGACTTTTTCAGTACATACATAACATAACGCCTTCATTCCCAGAGTGGGGTAGGCAGAGCTACAGAAATACCAACAACTCTAAAAAAGACTTTTACTAACTACGACTACTTAGACTACTACTTAGATTACTTAGACTTTTTTTTTAGACTTTTTTTTACTTTTTCAGTATAAACCAGTAATCCGAACATTCCAATAATCCGGCACCCTCCGGTTTTTAATAGTGCCGGATTAGTGAGATTACACTGTATAAACATATTCTAAACATTCCCAAGACGTCAATTATAGTCCATTCGCTTAAATAGTGTCGCTACACACGCACGCACTTGTGGTTATTGTAATAAAATACGAATTTAATTTGATGTAAACTGCCAAATTCACTTGCGGGTACGCCGCTCGCATTCTATGTTTACGCGGCGGCATCCTTTGACAAAAGGCGGCACGTGCCAAGGCGGCGCGATACTAAGACGACGACAACAAATAAGCAAATGGACTTTATATCTACAAGCCGCGACTCTACCACACAAAAAAGACCCGTAAGCATATATATTAATTAATTCGTATGGACTTTCCGCTAGGACAAAAAAAAATGACAAACTCAATGTTGTTAAAAAAAATTGTTGATAATTTATTTAAAAAACTTATTGTCTTTGAAGTCATTAGTCTTGTTTTATTTCTGAAATTTATTTAAATGCTTCTATGTGCCTATCAAACCGTGTTAGTCATGCTACATCATCATGTGTGTGAACTGTTATTTTAAATATAAAGTAACAAAACCAATACGGCCTTCGTTTTAATTTAAACCTTATTACTTCAACAAAAACTCACTATTTGAGTAAAATATCGTTTGCAGTTAGCCACTTTCATTTCAAAGCACTTGTTGGCTTTGTTTAACTGATGGGTCTACAAGATCATATTCGGTCAGAAATAATGATTCCAACTATACGTACAGTACAGTCAAGTTCAGTGATTTTTGCAAGACTTGCACGTTAATGCAACGAAATAAGGCGCAAAAGTGTATACACATCTTTGAACTCGACTTTACTTGCCATCGCTTCCTTAGTGCGAGATGAATTTATAGAGCTTTATCGGGTTCGGGTAGTTTATTTAGACTCGCATAAGAGTTTATGAGAGCGTATAAGTGAGAGGTGTTAGGGTTCCGTACCAAAATCTGATTTGTTACTAAAATATACGTAATAATAAACAATAACACCAAATTTTAAGTCAATGGGAAGTTAAATATTAATTGGAACAAAATACGAAAAAAACTGACTTTGGTGGCTTTTCATTACTTTTTTAAATAATTCTTTATTTATCTATTCAACGAGTTCTACAAAAAGACACCCCAGATGGGGTAGGTCAAACTTCTTTTTCGCGCCTTCTTTATTAACACACGCACACACACATAACATCACGCCTTCATTTCCAGAGTGGGGTAGGCAGAGTTTCAGAAATACCAACAATTCCAAAAGACTTTATTTGATGATTCTGTAACCACATTGTGCATAAGTAGGCTAAGATGTTAACCAGTGTACTAGTGACAAGTTGCAAGCCCATCGCCTAACAGTACTACAAGCTTTTTTTCCCTTGTCGCCTCTTACGACAACCACGGGAAGACATGGAGTGGCACTATTCTAACCCGACAACCACACAGGGTAGGGGTTCTTTAGGAACATTTAAAAATATTTTTGGCTGTTGGTCAAGATGCTAATACTTTGAAAATTTGAAGACTGTAGCTTCAATCGGGTGTAAAACCTGAGTGATAGACGACGGAAGGACAGACGGATGCGCGAGTAACAGTAATAGGATTCCGTTTGGACCCTTCGGCTACTGAACCCTAAAAATAACAACTAAAAAATTACTATTTTTTTTTTATTTCACAAGTACTACTTCTTCTTCGATTTTTTCTTACTCTTAAGTTCCGAGGAGTCCTTTCTCTTCTTTTCTGCCGCTTTCTGCTTTTCGTCCAAAGGTTCTTCAATGCTGAACCCTGGGATGTGAGGCTCCACCAGGTGGAAGGCCAGTCTCCTGTGCTGCAGGTTACTGATGTCTAAGCTCAGGCGGACCGTCAGCTGATCGAATGTTTTCAGGACGGTGTTGCCACAAGTTTGTAAGTTTTCCTAAAAAAAAATATTATTTGAATTTTTGATCATTGTCTTCTTAACGATAGGTTTTAATTCATTCACCAATTTGACCTTTTATCTGCCACTGACATGAATTCAGATGGTAAAATACGTCACGTCATTCCATAAACACAAACTCCTGTGTAATGTATCATTTATCAAAGATATTTCACACAAAGTACCCTAAATCTTATTTCTATTGGTCTCTCGGAAACGGTTTTAATCAAAATATAAGAAATTACCGTCGGGAAAGCTCATGTCAACCCGAGGACACGCAGATATAGGCAATTAAATAGCAAAATTTGGAAACTGCACTTTTGACAAAACTCCAAACCTACAAACACTTGAGGCAAGTCATCCTGTTGCGGACGGCTAGCTTTTAAATTTGTGTAAAATGTTTCGTTGATTGTAGGAGCCAGAAATTAGTTGATTATGAAAGGGATAGCAATTGATTAGCGTTAAGTATTAGAGTAGGATAGCAATTGTACTTAGCGTAGTGTATTGGTGTACTTTTGCCAGTGCCCAAATCCGGGGGCACTCGACGCCGGCCTGGTTGAGGCCGCGTCCCCCACACATCCCATACAGTAACTTTATTCATAAACGCACAAAAACTTATTTAGGTTAAAGTATAATTCTATGGCGTATTTAATATCAAGTTTTTTATGGACACTCCCATGGACTTATTAGAGAAATAAGTCCATGAATATCACGTGTACAAATTGTTCGGTAAAAGAGTATTTTCTCTCGTGGACTAAACAGAAGCACATGGGGTTGGCTTCAAGCGCTTTGTTAAAGAATTCTTTGTCCCTTTCTGTCACATTCAAATGTCATAATCAGAGGTCGGAATAGGCAGTGCCTATTTGCCTAAACTTCGCGGGAGGACGTAACTAAGAGTGGTTACAACCACCAAAAGTAATGATATATTTTTATTGTGTGCGGGATTTCCGGGATTTTTTAATAATACGTAAATGTGGAAATTGATATTAAAACACATTATCACAGTCATGTTAAAAACATTTATTGTATACAATTTTACATGATTATCAATAACAAAAACACCTTTCAAGCTGAATCATCAATATCATAATTAGGATGATGTTGATAATAGTAGTAATAATTATGATTGTAATTATGATATTGATGATTCAGATTGAAAGATGTTTTTGTTATTGATAATCATGTAAAATTGTATACAATATATGTTTTTAACATGTTATATTAAGTTTTTATTAGTGTCAATTTCCACATTTTTGTATTATTAAAAAAACCCGGAAATCCCGCATCAATAAAAAGAAATCATTATTTTGGTGGTTGTAACCACTCTTAGTTACGTCCTCACGGGAAGTTTAGGCAAATAGGTCCTGCCTATTCCGACCTCTGGTCATAATGACAGATAAGGACAGCTTATTTTAAGTCTTACCTCCTCGTTGTAGATAAACATGTCCTCGGGCAGGTAGATGGGCCCCTCGAGTCCGTACTTGGGGATGAGCACTTGTAACGCGTTCCGCTTTACCGCCAGCACCACAGCTGGTTCCACCTCCACGCGGTTCTTGAAGAGGATCTTTAAAAAAAATGGAGTTTAAATTAAAAAAATTAAGTAAATTACTACAACACTAGACCACTGCGTTAAAACGATATAGTGTTTGACGTGTTATAGCATCGTTTTTAACTCGGCTGCCATTATTAATTATGATTTATGATATAAGAGTTATCAAAATGTTGAGAATAGGGAAACAGGTCAAAGACGATATCGTTATTACCGTGTAGAATCCCCGCACAGTAGATATGAGCGCCGCGCCGGCGCGCCGCCGCCGCCGCAGATTTCGCCGCGCCGCCGCCGCCGCGAAAAGGCAACGGCGCGCCGAGTGAGCGAGAGAGATAATTGAATCGGTCGGTCACTAGTCAGTTCAATGCAGTATGAACGTGCTCGTTGTTGCCGTAGGACGCATTACGCAGTCAGCTATGAAAAATGTCTGAATCGTCGGTTCTAGAAAATGTGGACGTTAATAAAACGAAAATAGAAAAAATTACAGTGACGACGCTCTCCCGTGTGAAATCAAAGCATAGTTACTGCTGGAACTATTTTGGACACTTAATTGTAAATTTAGATGGAAAAAAAAGAACAGTTCTCAACGATCAAGTGTTTTGTGACGCATGTTTAAGAAATGCAAAGGAAAAAGACTGCAATTTATTGTTTGCTGAGTAAGTACAATCTACTTTATTTGTTTATTATTTCTTTAAATATTTTTTACCTATTTCTTTATGGCAAGTCATGAGTGAATTTGAAATCTAAATTAAAAAAACACCATTTGTATTCCCTTAATGATTCTTTTATCATAGTTTTTAGTTTCACTTTATTCATATAATCTTATCTTACTAGATCATTACTGTTTTCTAACCAAATGACGGTCGTGGCGCAGCGTGCCATGGCATTTCAAAACAAAATGGCGGCACACTAAATAACACTTTTCAAGACCGTTTATTATTCCCAGAATAGAATATGTAGGTAACTTTTTATATTTAGTTAAAAGTAAATTGTACCTAATAGGTAATTAATTGTAATTATTAATGTTTTATTTTCACTTATATTGAGTTTGAGTAATAGATAGTGTTTTCAAAATACAATATTATTTGATTATAATTCACCACTTTTAATGTTATTTCTCATTTCAGGGCGAATGTGAAAGCATACAGTAAAAACATTGCAACTAGCAATTTACTGCGCCATTTGAAAGAAGATCATAAGTTAGAAGATACTAAGCAAAAATCAAAGGCTGCCCCGATCGAGACGTTTTTCTCAGTACTTCGAAAACCAGCCAAAACAACCGAAGACAGCATCATTAGAAAGGACAAGTGGCAGCTTGCCCGCGACCTGGCTTTATGGTTCGCAAGATCCCTAATGCCATTTGACAGCGTGGACGATGAAGCCATGAAGGACTTTTTAAAAAAGTACAATGTGATTGTTTCGGATGCTGATCTTCCATCGCGGCACAACATTGCTCGAGAAGGACTTGAAGACGTTTACGAAAGCATGTTGAACTACGTTAAATCTATCATTCAAAGGCATACCTCTAGATTTGGGGCATTAACTACCGATCTGTGGACGGACCAATACAGGCGACGAAATTACATAACGTGTACATTTCATTTTATCAATGAAGATATGGAGCTTAAAAAATTTACATTAGCCACCAAACAAGTAACTGAAAAACATACAGGTGAAACAGTAAAAGATTATATTTATGAAATTTTACAAGACTTTGAAATTAATCCTTCAAGTGTTGTGTTGGTGACTGATGCAGGCAGGAATATGAGACGGGCTGCAAATTTACTCAATGTAGAAAATCATCTCTGCCTTGGACATGCACTGCATAACTTAGTAACAGTTGACGGCATTCAGGCAACAGAGGAACTGTTTAACCTTATAACCAAGTGCAAAAAACTAGTGAAACATTTAAGATACAGAGCACCACAATTGGAAGCTGCTGCTAGTACAGAACATCGTGAATTGCTTTTGACGTTGGACGAAATTGGAGAACAACTAGAAAATACAGACGAAGCGGTTCCTTCCGATGAATATAGTGACCCTCAGGAGCTACAGCATAGCGAAACTATTTCTGCACCGCCTACTATAAAAACTAGCACGCCTACTAGATGGCATAGCATGCTTATGATGCTAACAAGTTTAAATCATAGGGCGAATCGCCGGCCTATTAATGACATGCTAAGAGACATAGGACGCAATAGTTACCAATTGAAAGACCACGAACACAAGCTTATAACTGATTTAACAACATTTTTAGAAAAGATCAAACAATTTGTGGAAATTTTATGCTCCGAAACCCAACCTACCATAAATTTAGCGATGGTTTTCAAATCAGAACTTAAAAGACTGCTTGAAGAATGTGATGACAACGAGCCTGTCGTTTTAACAAGACTGAAAAATAACATGCTGTTAAAATTAGAATATCGCTTTCCTACGAACGAAATAGTCGTTACAGCATCGTTGTTAGACTGCCGCTTTCATTCGATTAAAGAAATTGACCAATATATGGAAACTCAGGTTACAACTAAGGTATCATTCTTGACAAATATGGTTCAAAAATATATACGTGATTCAGATGTAATATATAAAGAACAGCCTTATGCAGTGTCAACGTTAACTACGGAACCTCAACCAGGTACAAGTTCTGATACCTCTAACATTTTAGCGAATTTAGCACGAAGACATAGCATCCAACAAGACAAAGACAGCGTAGTCGAAAACGAGTGCTGGAAATACTTCAGTACTGCTACCGCTGCAGATTTAGAACCGTATAATGGGAATGTCTTGATTTATTGGAAAGATAAAAAAACTTCATTTCCGTATTTATCGGCACTTGCTCGTGCTTTGTTGTTTATCCCAGCAACGAGTACTCCGAGTGAAAGAGTATTTTCTGTGGCAGGACAAGTAATAACGGCAAAGCGCTCAAGACTAAATCCAATAAGGATCAATCGAATTATATTCATTCATGATAATTACAAACATTGTAAAAACAAAGAATCTTAATGTTTAATGTTGTAATTATTCACATTTACAACTTCTTTATTTTATATTATAAATTGCTGTGATTTAGTCTAATTATTTACCTTCATCTAGGAGCTACAAATTTTATTATACTACAAATTATTAAGTTCTTTTATTCATATTTTATTTCCGTTATGTGATTTTGCATTGTGAATTCTCAGGGTGCCACAAATCGTTAAATGGCTCTAGCATTATTCATATTTTATTTTGAAACGTTATGTGATTTTGCATGAATCTCAGGGTGCCACAAATTGTTGAATGGCTCCATCCAGAATTATTTTTAAGACTTCAAAGATTTAGTTAAATTCATTTACCTATCTGCTTTAAACCTCTTTTTAAACCTAAAATTATTTTGTATACAGTTTATTTTAATGTTAATTGTTATTTAGAATTGTATAATTACGTTGCTTTTTTCCTAAGTACAAAGTGCCAAAAATGTTTCACTTTTCTGAACCGTAATTTGTTTATTTTTAAGTTCCAATAAATATAAACATTTTTATCAATAAACTACGTGTTTTTTATAATCCAACGTCAAAAAAATCCTTTGGAGGTCACGCCGCCGACGACGCCGCCGCCGCCGACTCCAAAAAGTCGGCGCGCCGCCGCCGACCTCCCACCCATCGGCGCTCATATCTACCGCACAGGGGTCCTAGCCGAGATGCCAAAGCTACTAACGTTTTCTTTTTTTATCGCTCAAAATGTATGGGATGCCAGTTAACCACGTGGTTTATCGAAACGCACGAGAATGTCATCCATATCCTTAAAGAAAAATGTTAAGAGCGTTTGCATCTTGGCTAAGGTTTTTAAAGCGAGGGGCGTTGCCACCAAATTCTTATAATCGGGCATCCGTTAAAACGTTCGATTGAATTAATAAATAAATAAATAATAATAAATAAATATCAGGGGACAATGTCAGCTTTAAGCTCTGGGCTTGTACTATGGGTACTAGATAACGATAAACATACTTATTTAGAGAAATAAATAATTAAATACATAGAAAACATCCAAGACTCCGGAATTGATTTATTCGCGCTCATCACACAAATATCTGCCCTTACCGGGATTTGAACCCAGAACCGTTATTTATTTATTTATTTATTTATTTATTTATTATAGTCTATTCTTGTGAACTTACAGGTAAACCCAAATGCCCAACAAGATACGTAAACAAAATTGTAACAAAAATATAAGACACAAAAGGTACAAATAGGTAAATAAAGAGAAAAAACATAGAAATTACGTAATTCTACAATACCAAACGTTAATATAGCGTTGTAAAGCATTTTTTAGAGCTGGCCAATTGCCAGCGAACACGTCAGCATCCTGGAACTGTGCGAGGAACTCGTTTATTAACGCAACGGCTCTGATGGTAGTAGCGTTACCAGCTTGCAGAGTGCGCGCTCTAGGGATGGAAAAAAGGTTACGGATGCGCCGCCCACTTCGGCCCACAGCAGTCGTGTAGTGGTCAGGCACGAACAAATTGAGCGTTTCCAAGATGGTAGGATTGTCTACTTTATGTCGTAAGAGCAGACAATAATGGGTGAGCAATTTGATCTTTCGTCTCAGCTCAAGAGTCTCTAAACCGAACCGTTATATCAACCTAACTACTATATACCGAAAAATAATAGTAGGAAGGAACTACTAATTAACTAATCGGAACTTAACTACCGTCGCTGGCATATAAATTTTTATAACAAGTAATGGTTCTTATGTTATATGTAAACAGTTTATTGTATAAACAAAAGAGATAACAATGATAAAAAAGGCAAAAATATGGCAGGGATGTATAAAGGCGACTTATCTCTTTAAGGGATCTCTTCTTTCTTTGGGATTGTAGGTACCCAATGAACTTATAAGTTTTGGAACCTCTGCACTAGACAATGAATATTATTGTCGTATTATCTTGGCGCTTTGTTTAGGCAGTTTGGCGAATCGTTATTTTTTAATCTATACTTGTGAAAGTAAGTCTAGTCCGTCTGTTGACGACTCTTTACTCGACTCGTCTCTAGACGACACGGTGGCCTAATTGGGAGTGACCCTGCCTCCGAAGCCAGCGGTCCTGGGTTCAAATCCCGGTAAGGGCAGATATTTGTGTGATGAGCGCGAATATTTGTTCCTGAGTCTTGGATGTTTTCTGTGTATTTAAGTATTTACTTCTCTATATAAGTATGTTTATCGTTGTCTAGTACCCATAGTACAGTCAAGGTCATAAATATGTATACACTTTAGTACCTTGTCACATTAATCGCTGTGACAATTTCATTTGGCAGTTTAAGCATGATGTTAAATAGACAAGGTACTAAAGTGTATACAAATTTATGACCTTGACTGTACAAGCCTAGAGCTTAGTTTGGGACTAGGGCAATTTGTGTGAGATTGTCCCGTGATATTTATTTTTTATTTATTTTTATTTTTGTTTGTTACGCTTTCACGGATAAACCGCTGAACCGATTTAGATGAAATTTGGTATGGAGATAGTTTGAGTCCCGGGGAAGGACATAGGGTACATTTTATCCTGAACAAATGGACGGTTCCTGAGGGAATAGCGACAGTCAACTTCTACTCGTACGGAGTCGCAGGAAACAGCTAGTAAGCAATATTAAAAAAAAACCGGCTAAGTGCGAGTCGGACTCGCGCACGAAGGGTTTCGTATCTATTAAAACGTCAAAAACAAAAGTGTGTTATATGGGAGCCCCTCTTAAATATTAAAATTTGTTTTACTTTAATTTAATTATTTATTTTTAAAGTGAATATACACGTAACTAAATATTCTGCGAATGTATCACAAGCGTCAACCTGTTGCCGTTATCAATAACAAGCAAAACGATCAAAAGATCCCTTTTTTTGTATGGGAGGAGATATTTTTTGTTCTAGCGGCAACAGAAATCCATCATCTGTGAAAATTTCAACGGTTCATGAGACACAGCCTGGTGCCAGACGGACAACAGTCTTAGTAACAGGTAAACGTACATGGTAACCCTAAAGAGATGGTAAACGTACGTGCGTGTTGAGCGCCACGGAGGCGCGGCCCGCGTACTGCGCCTGCCGGTGGCGGTAGTTGAGGTTGTCGCAGATGGCGCCCGCCTCCTTGGTGTCCAGCAGCGTGGCGTGCGTCACGTCGGCGCCGATGCTCGCCGCCAGAAGTCGGTGCACTATGACGTCGGCGTACCTGTAACAATGCTCGAAGCTTTCTCATTTGAACAAAAGTACATTGGGCAAATGTATTATTGAACAAACGTTCATGTTGCCATCACGCATTTGTGTTTAATCTATACTCGGCGTCAACAAAATCGAACCTTTTGAAATTTTAACATGAAGCAGATATAAAAAATATTTCATCTAAGGTAAGACTGTGTGGCCTCTTTTGAAAATTTCAAAAGGTGTGATTTTCGATGCCGAGTGTATTAATTATATAAGCCCTTAGCCAAAAATTACGTGTTTTATAAGCCTTTGATCTAACAAAGTTAAAGTTTGTGATTGCCGGGTTTGAATAGTGCTTCATAATTTTCATACTTTTTATTAGTTATTATAACAAAATCATAAAAATAACTTGGTTTTAGGAAACCTCATTAAAATTGTAATCTAAAATTGAAATGATTGTCAATTTATCTTTATTGCACTAAAAGTTATACCAAATTATATTTTATCTTTTATTAAAACTGATTTCCTGCAAAACTGTCAATTTTAATTTGTGCCTCTATTCATGGGAAGCAGCGAAACATACCTCCGTATAGGCGAAGTAAAATGCGTGTAGATGGGGCACGCGAGTCCGTAATGATAGAACTCCTCCTGTGCCAGGGTTCCGCTGGAGAAGTAGACCGCCTGCTGCATGCAGCGCGTCGCCATGATGCGGAGCAGCGTGTTGAAGAACGGCCGCTCCGGGATGCGTGCCATGTCCAGGGATTGGGAAAATGATTTGTTTGTTGTCACGTCTATCTCGAAACCCTGGAAGATAATCAAATAAGATATGATAAACCTTTAAGATGATATGTAGTATGTAGTGCACTATCAATTTGACAATAATTTGAACTGATGCTACCCAGAATTAAAACTAGCCTGCGCTTGTATCGATGCAACCTCAGATCATAGAAACAACCAAGGGAGATTATGTTATGGGGGCGTGGTTCGTGACGCCTCGATATGGTCAAAATGGACATATCGGGTCAAGACACGTCAAACGCTGTCACAGTCGCCGACCGATCGCTGTCAATACATGAACTCCCATTTAAATGTTAAAATGACTGTTATTAGCGTAAAAGACTGCAAAATTCGAAGTACAATAATTTAAAGCATTATTTCTATTTTAAAATGAATGTTAATGTTAGTTTGGATTTCCGAGCGTAAGAATGCGAATGTGATTTTTATCGACTATCGATAAATGTCTTGTTCGTTCTACAGCGATCAATAGAATAAAACGCATAAAACACAAGGAAATAACTTTGTCCATTTTTTACAAGCGAGTATACAGGGTTGGGCAGATTAAGTGTCCTAGTTGTGTATGGCTTTTTTACTTAAATATAACTAAACTTCTTATTCACTTCGTATTTTTTTTTGTTGACAATTTAACCTTTTTTATGATTTCTACACGTCAGCTTGATATATTTTGTTTTTATATTGTTTTCAACAATGGACGCGAAACGCCAGCTCGTGTGCGATTTGTACCAGAAAAAAATACCGACCGTGTGAGATATTGAAGACGCTGAAACATTTAAATATCAATATAAGGTTTATATCGCGGCCCGTCAAGCGATTCAAAGAAACGGGATCTTCACAAATCAGGCCCAAACCTGGGAGAAAGCCATCTGTTCGCACCAAAAACATCATTAAAAATATTCGTGAGCGTATTAGACGAAAACCAGCTCGAAGTGCAAGCAAACTTGCTAAAGATATGAAAATATCCCGTCGAACAATGAGTCGTATTTTAAAATATGATCTTGGGCTAAAGGCCTACAAAAAACAAAAAAATCATGGCTTAACAGATGCCCAGAAAAAAGCTAGAGTGAAAAAATGTAGGGAATTGCTAGCTTGGCACGACGGCGATGATATTATTTTTTCCGATGAAAAGGTGTTCCGATCGTGTCTATGGTGCTTCATTGAAGGATATTCCTGTGGACAAATTAGCCGTACAACGGTTCCAGAGTGCATCAGCTGTCATGGTATGGGGCGCGATATCGCCTAGAGGCAAGTTACAGCTGCTGTTTATTGATCGAGGTGTCAAAATTAACCAAGACTATTACATCCAGAACGTGTTACAGGGTCATTTGCTAGAAAATACTCAAAAAATATATGGAAACGACTATTACTGCTTCCAACAAGATAGTGCCCCATCTCACAAAGCTAAACGCACTCAAGACTGGTGTAGAACAAATTTGACAGATTTTATACCTCGGCAAGAATGGTCTGCATCATCGCCGGATTTGAATGCTTTGGACTTTTCGATGTGGGGTTACATGCTGAGCAAGATTGGGAGCACACAGGACATGAATCTAAACTCATTCAAGCATCGATTAGTCAAGATATGGGATGAAATACCAGACGAGGTAGTGCGTGCCGCGTGCAATGCATTCTATGGAAGAATGCGTCAAGTTATTAAAGCTGATGGCGAGCGATTTGAACTTATGAATTAGTTTTATTAAGTATAAAGTACGCTAAAAATAAAAACGTGATAAATTTAAAAAAAAACTGTCTTGTTTTAATTTTATGGCTCTTTTTAACTAGGACACTTAATCTGCCCAACCCTGTACATATACATGTTACACTGTAAGTAAGTAATATTCTGAATGGCGTACGTAAATACGTACTTACTAAAATCGGAATTCGGTTTTAAGTGTATTGCAGATATGATTAATTCATCATTCGTTGTGTTCTAGTGTTGGTACACAAAGAAACTTTGGATGCAAAAAAAATGTCGGTGACGATTGTGTCGCCGTCAATGTAAAGGTATATTGCTAGAAAATTGATTTGGCATCTGACAAACAATCACAAACCACAGATGTTTAATTTCCAGACAAACTTCAAATACCTATCATAGACAAAGAACCTTGGTGGCGTAAATGTTTCATTTAATAGTTTTCAATAGGTAGTAAAAGTTTTAGGTAAACTGTATTAAAACACTGAAAGTTCACATAATAATAATGATTTAACTAAAAACGGTAATCGTCAATTTCCTGCGTACAACGAAACACGTGAACATATTAAGTCAATCACTAGCTTTCGAGTGAGGGCTTTCAAAAATACCGGATAGTGGGTTTATGCGAAAATAATCGTGACATATTTTCGTGTGCTAAACTTTTCTATCATTCGCCTTGATTTGAGCACTGGAAAGTGAAAAACCGGCCAAGTGCGAGTCAGACTCGCGCACGAAGGGTTTCGTACCATTATCTATACAACCACGGTGTCTGTATTAAGATCGAACAAAAATCGGCAAAAAAATCACGTTTTTTGTATGGCAGCCCCCCCAAATATTTATTTAATCATTTATTCTTAACCCTTAATCGAATATTGGGAAAATATTTCCCACTTCAATCATCTTTTCATACTCATTGTCCCGTTTGATTAAGGGTTTTTTTTTTTTTAAAGTGAATATAGAACTAAATCGCACATTGAGAATCAAACCGTCACTAAACAAAATATAGAAGAGTTCGAATAATGACAATATTGCCATCAAAATGAAGTTGGATTTCAAATAAAGTATTTTTTTGTTTAGTGACGGTTTGATTCTCAATGTGCGAAATATTCTGTGAATGTCTACCTGTTGCCGTTATTAATATCGAGCTAAAAACGACAAAAAAAAACAAGTTTGTTGTATGGGACCCCATTAAATATTTATTTTATTTTGTTTTTAGTATTTTTGTTGTTATAGCGGCAACAAAAACACAAAATTTGTGAAAATTTCAACTGTCTAAATGTTTCTTAAGATATAGCCTGCTGACAGACAGACGGGCGGACAGACAGCGAAGTCTTAGGCCAATTGTTTGTTCAGTAGTTAACTGAACTAATGGTTAAAATTCGAAAAAGTATTCGAATTTTTTACATATTTCCCTGAGATTTAACCATTAGTTACGATTTTTAACAATTAGTTAGTTTAACTACTGATCAAACAACAGGCCTTTAGTAATAGGGTCCCGTTATTGCCCTTTGGGTAGGGAACCGTACAGATGGCGTCCGCGGCGGCGGTACCTGCTGGCGCGCGGCCTTGAGGAAGGCGACGAAGTTCCCGGGCGGCGGCGCGGGGTGCCGGCGCAGCAGCGCGCACTGCGGGAACTCGGCCGCCAGCCGCTCCGCCACGCTCACGTTGGCCAGCAACATGAACTCCTCCACCATCGAGTTCGTGTCCATTATCTTCTTCGCTTGCACTTCGATCGGGTCGTGGGTCTCGGAGTCCACCTTGAAACAATAATAGATAGAAATATTGTAACATCACGCCTTCATTCCCACAGTGGGGTAGGCAGAGCTACAGAAATACAAACAACTCTAAAAAGACTTGTTTATAATTTTGTAAGCACATTTTGCATAAACAGGCCAAGAGGTTTATCCAACAGTGTATTAGTGAAAGGTTGCAAGCCCATCGCCTAACAGTATACAAGCCCTTATTCCCTTAGTCGCCTCTAATAATATTTAGGAGAATTTAAGTATACTTGTAGGAGTAAGCGGATTCGACAAAAGACCGACGGTTGAGATGATTAGTTTTATAGAAATATTATCATTCCAGCATAATTCAGAGTTTACTTTCTGTTGTAAGTTCTGGGCGATAACTCAAAATCGGGATTTTTGTTAAGTACAGCTTTCATTTTAGCTTGCAAACGGTTACCTACTATAACCATAGCTGTTGTTACCGTTTGTTGGAAACTCTGAATTATGCTGGAATGATAATATTCCTATAAACTACTGAAATTTGCCCCATTAACATCAGTGGATTGCGAGCGGATTTCTCAGCACTTAAGTAGGTATGTTTTCGATTTAAAAAGAAATAGACTGACGACAGCAGAAAATTTGGAAAAAATACTGACATTTTTTTTTAATAAACCTATACTTTAACAAATTTTTGTATTTATTGACTAGGAATCAAATTATATGTCAAGTAAAAAAATAATTAACTGAATAACATTTTGATTAATTTTGGAGTCATGTCCACATAATTGCAAACAATGTCGCAAATTTTTCCGATCTCTGATCATAATACCTGGAAGCGTATCTCAGGCGAGGCGAGCAGCAGCGCGCCGTTGTCCATGCGCTTCTTCTTGAGCTTCTTGGCAAGCGCGTTGAGCACGCGCAGCGAGCTCGCCACCGCGTCGTGCCGGTGCGCGTCGTCGATCGCCAGCTGCGCCTCTTCGTACGTCATCGCGGCGCTCGACTAGTTATAATAACGACAATATTCAATCACTCATAAATCATAAATATTTATTGTGCATGGAATTTGGGTACACATTCTTAAAAATAAAAGTTGTCTTTCCTGTGGTCAGTATTTAAACGCTTGTGCGCTTTCAAGTTTCGTTTTTATATGATAGGTCTAAAGCGGTCCTGACGCCGTTTATACGGGAATGGGCTTAGCCAGATAATTAGGCCTAAGACGCTAACCTAAATCTGTGTAGGTATGACCCTAATATCTATACAGCCATCGCGTTAAATATAATTATACACGGACCACATTACCAGTGGCATAAAGGTATATAGATATTTTTGACGCCTTGGTAACGTATATATTTATTCCCTTGACTGTACACACAATTAACTTACTTATTTTATCTATCAAATAAGCAAAACAATTTATAGTACTTAGTCATAATGAACCGCAATATAATTTTAATCACGTAAACGTTATGAAAACCAAACACAATTTGCATTATGTCCATATAAATTTCAATCCGTCATTAAAAATAATAATTTACTCGAAAATCTAAACACTGCTCATTTTAAACGTTGGCATTTAATGTTTTAAACAAGTTGAGTATTAAATATAAAAGAGGTATATACTTGCCAATAAGAAATTGGCACAAAAGAGGGCGCTGTAAAATTGGCACGATATCTTTTTTATGTACGATAGGCAAGCAATTGACCTCGATCTCACCTGGTGGAAACTGACGATAAAGCCGAAGATGCTGCATGCTTACCTAGATAATGCCTTTTCACTCTCGACTTAAAAAGTTCCATGTTTTAGTTTGCAGGAAAAAGGTCGGCTGGAAAAGAGTTCCACGCTAAGCTAGAAAACAAATCCGGACAAACACGGAATAAATTTTCGATGGACGGATACCTCCACGCGTTTGCTAGTTAAAGGGTCTTGACAGACAGACGGACGGACGGACAACAAAGTGATCCCATATCCGTTTTTTCCTTTTCAGGTACGGAACCCTAAAAACTAATTTAAACGCGCGTATGACGCGGCAAATGACAGCAGATTACGATGAATACCTTGATGACGCTCTTGTGGAACTTGGTCGAGAGGACGTTAGCGTTCTCGTCGATGGTCCACACGCAGGAGAAGGCGAGTCGCTCTTCCCCGCCGCGCAGGGAACACAAGTTCGAACTCAGCAGATCTAAGCCACACATATCGTAACTATTGAGTAGTTCAACAATAGACATTTCTAAAACTCTGGATTTCTTATGATTACTGCGATCTATTGTGGATTGACGGGTATTTATGTTACGTAACGCATAAAATTGGAATCGGTGTAATGTACAGTCACCCAATAAAAATGTAGCGCTTACTTAGTCATTGTGGTTTTCATTGTCATTGTCAAGCTTGTCGTTTGATTTTCAGTTTGAAGTTTATTATGACAAGGCACTAAAGCGCTAAAATTTTTGCTGTGTTAATGTACACCGTCCAATCTTATTTGCAGTGAGCTAAGAACAAAAAGCCATAATGGTGAAGCCAGACGAGCGTAATTTTTTCAGTTGTAAACTGCGTAATTTCAGCCTCATACAAAAGTCCAACTCATTTTGCGTCGCCGCGCCGTGTGAACGAAACGGTAGTTTTGTATGAAACCAAATGTATCATAAATTAGGCGACCGAAATTACGCTCGTCTTGTTTCACCCTAATAGTATAATTTGCGAGGCGCAGACGGATGGCTTCCATGCCATCATGCGCAAGCGCGTCGCTTCTCTCGTGAGGCGAATGCGCGGCAGCTTCCTACAGACTGGCGGCGCGTCTAGATAGACCCTTCCTGCTCCATTGTACAGGGCATCTAACTGATAAGTTGTACCCACTAGTAATGTATCACATAGTCTGAACGCTCACTGTTATATGTAAGT
This sequence comes from Acleris holmiana, assembly GCA_949316455.1. NCBI lineage: Eukaryota > Metazoa > Arthropoda > Insecta > Lepidoptera > Tortricidae > Acleris > Acleris holmiana. The sequence goes on from OX438769.1 coordinate 7,163,188, forward strand.
TATTCTGAAATAAAACAATTAATTTCCGAAAAACCTACTACTATTTCTTTGTTTTCAGATATAAAAAGCAAGTGATTTTATTGCTATATGTCAGCTCGCATGCCAATGTGATTGAAGTGTGAATGTTCACAGTAACAATGTATTAAAAAAAAATATGTGAAAATACAAATCCATCATCGTCCTAATAATGTACTATTTACCGCCAATGACGCAACAGATAAAATTAAAAGACAAAAACTTGGTACGTCAACTTGGATTTAAAACACTCTGAGCGACAAATTCTGTGGGTATTTTTCAAAGAAATTGTACCTAATTAAGGACTGTAATTAAGAAACGGTAACTTTTACATGTGTTTAAAGAAAATTAGTCTTCCATAATAGTTAATTTTCGTTACTCACATGTAAAAGTTACCATTTCCTAAATCCAGTCCTTAATTAGGTACATTTTTTTAATATACCCCTGTACCTGACTCATTAGTCATTAGGTACAGGGGTATTAAAAAATAATGTACCTAATTAAGGACTAGATTTAGGAAATGGGGCGTTAGAACTACAACCAATAAAATGTACCTACAATTGAAATCACTTCAACCCCTTTACCTGGCACCATATCGATCCGCTTATCGACGAGATAGACCGTAGTAGCGCGAAGGCCGGCCTCCTTGTCGAGCGCGGTCCCGGGGCGCACGAAGTGCGTGACGTCGGCGATGTGCACGCCCACGTCGAACTGCCGCAGCCCGTCGCGGCTGCGCGGCGCCAGCGCGCGCGCGTGCAGCGCGTCGTCGATGTCCGTGCAGCCGGGCGGGTCCACCGAGCAGATGCACATGTCCCGGAGGTCCACGCGCTTTGCCACCTCCTGATGCACGGGCGAGGACCAAAACGTTGGACCATAGTTAAGCGCAGTTAACCATACAAAAAACGAAGACGAAAAACGTTCCGTTATACGACGAAAAGTATCCTTACAAATTGTATGGCTGTGTGATATTAATATTATATATTATACAAAGTACTTAACATTCTCGATGATATGAATATGCTAGCTTTCGGTAAATATGACTGATTTCTCAATGGAGAAGCTACGGGGAAAGAGAACGAACGAAACAAATATCGCCAACGATTGTGGGTGCCGTCCTTTAAAATGTAGTTGTTTACTTTCGTTTACCCATCCGAACGGTTTTTGGCAGCTCTCGTGAAATGAATTATAGTTACAAAGTTGTTTCTAAAACGCACTGTGCCGTCGCGGTACCCAAATCCCCGATGTCGCGCGCCACTCAACGAGCAGTGCGCGGTGCACTACCGTTGTAAACGCAATCGTCTTCTGATGAAGGACTCCTATGACCGTTCCAAAGATATTAAGTAAAAAGCAGCGTGCGCATTAGAGGCACGTACGGCTCCTCAAAGTCGTACATTGCTCCAGTGTCGGTTTTTGATCGCACTCCAAGACGCTTTGGCGTGTACCTCATGAAGATGAACGTTAGTTTTTCTAAAAGGTGGTAAGGAATTGTAGACCATATTAATTTCTCTGTATTTACAACTGGTTCAACCACCAAGGCTCTATCTTCGTCTTTTGATGAATAATGCAGTGAATTATGATGAAAGCAGCAGGTTTATTCACCGTACCTCTTCAGGGATGGTCCAGTCGTGTGGCGGCAGGCACGCCAGCACCGCCTCGCTGAAACGCGCGTGCGGCACGTCGTGCTCTAGTAGAAGCACTTCGTTCTCCGCGGCCTTGTCTCCTGGACAACATATTATTTATTTGGAAAAATGCATTCTGGCTACAGCATTAGGCAGGCTGCTTGAGGATCCAAACATTGTTTTTAGAAAATTAAGAAATGCACAAAACGTTTATCTGGATGACCAACAAATCATCAATGATTTTAGTTGCGATAGCAATGATTGCATTGCCAACCATATTGGACACAAGCACAATATCTCTGAAAACAACTTGATGGGATTACGGGAAGTGGAAAATTCCTTAATTAATTAACATAAACGGGATTTATATACGTGGTATTTGAAATGTTTTTTTGCTTTCGGAAATATAGGAAGCGTGCAGATAAGATTTGTTGAAAATTAACCACTAACTCTAGTCCTTAATAATAATACATATAAAAGCGAAACTATGTTTTTTGTTTGTTTGGGACGTCTTCAGCTATTAGTAAAACATGATGAGTTGCTCACCAATAGGTCCCAGCGCCCTGACGAAGTGACCGAGCGGGTAGCGGCTGTTCCTCGGCCAGGAGTCGAGCGCGACCAGGATGCGCTGCGCGGCCAGCACGTCGCTCTGCCGCGTCTCGATGCGCACGCGCGGCACGCGCCGCTCCGCCGGAGAGAACAGGTGACGTGTCGCGCCTGACTCAACGTACAGCCACAGAATATATATTAGTTCAGCCCAATCCCAGAAAATTTAACTTTAAGTAAATCTTTGCAGACGAATATGTTGGAAAAAGCAGGTTTAATAAACCTCAGGGAGCGCATTTTCTAACATAACTTTTTAAGTGCTATTATCGGAGGTCCGAAATATTTCTCATATCATTTTACATCACAATGATCACTCATTGTCAATATTAACACGTTCACTGTTCTCATACAAAAAGATCTGACAATGTCACAAGCCCAACTGACAGTTTTATGCCCATTCAGTATGGGGATGTGACCCCATAGTGGAACCACGGACTCCTGAAAAAAAGGTTCATGACACCACATTGGGGGCACCCAGACAGGGAACGTGTTAATCATACACCTGTTTATTTTGAGGATTTTAAAAATATCGGTAAATAAGGTTAGGTTAGGTTTGTTTTATTAAAATCGGTGAAATTCACTTTATGAGTTGCGATGATTATGAATAATGAACAAAAAAAAATATGTAGAGTGAAAAAATACAAATCGGTAGTAAAACAAAAAATAGGAATAAGAATTTTATGTGAGCCAATATGGACCTGGTCATATTATGATTATTTTGGTATTCCATAGAATCCCTTTTCTTCATTCTAATGGTTGTTAGTTGAAATTTTCGTTTCTCCTAAATCCTAACCTTACCTAACCTAACTGCAGGTATTTTTAGAATACTAAAATAAATAAATATCAAACCAGTGTAGGACAAACGATGCATTAGGACAAACATTATTAGGGATTCCAAGGGACACCCTTTATTTTATTGACTTACCCGGAAACTTGCTAGGCAGCAATATCCCGCAGTACTGTCTCCACTTCCTCCTGATAATCCCCACGACTTTTCCAGTTGGTGTGATCTCATCATCACTCTTGTTTGCAGGCTTGGCAGTCTTCAGCAGCAGGGCTTCTTCCTCCAATTGGTCCCCAGGGTCATCAGCCTTGTCTTCCAGGACTATACCACTGGGTTTCCTCCATTCCTCTTTAGGGAATACCTCTATGGCTACCAAGTCACCGTCAACAGCCCTATTTATACCAATGTGGCCTTGAAGGAGAATCTAAAACAGAGAGACGAGTCATTCACTACTGTACCTCATCATGTCAGTCAAATGACCTTGCGACCCTGTCTAGATAAAAACTTAAGTAAAGCCCCTTTTCCTTGTAGTTGTTAGTTGTAACACATCTGTAGAGAACTAGAGACCGTTCCACATTCTACTCTCGCGGTCAAATAATACGGGTCAGAGTGCGTTTTTCATACTAAAGAGGCTATTTCGAAGCCTTCGTTCCTCGCCAGGAAATCTGTTTTAGTGAAATCTGATGATGGATAGCCCGGGCATCGATACGGACTTCCAGAGTGCCAAGGATACCCAACTGATTGAATCTGCAGTTAACGCTGGAGTTGTGCATGTTCAGCAAAACATCTAACATAGCAATAAAATGTAAGGAAATCCAAATGCTGACCCAAACTCTCTCGCTGTGGTGTTAACTGATTGTGCGATCAGTTACGTATCTTAAGAACTTTTGATCTCCTCTATTGAGCCTCAGAGTATCCACCATTAAACCTCACTCTAAACTACCCCTGGCCGGGAACCAAAGCGTCGAAATAGCCTCGTTTGTTCGTTCGTTAAACAGATGGTTGAGGTATGTGGTGCTAATGGGACCACCGTAGCTTCTGACCTGGCTGCTATTAATAGAGGAGTTCCCCAGGGATCAATCCTTGGCCCGATTCTCTTTATTCTTTACAGTGCGGACATTGTCGACTGTGTTAGGAACTGCAAATGTCACCTATATGCCGATGACCTGCAGTTATACTTTTCGTTTAACCCCAACGACACAGTGTCGGCTGTTGACGCGATAAATCAGGATCTTGACCGGATCGCGCGATGGTCTGATCTCAACAGTTTGGTCCTCAACCCCTCAAAATCCAAATTTTTAGTTTTAGGTACAAAACACCTTATCTCTAAGATAATATCCCATGATCGACCTGTGGCTATTAATAATAGTAAGCTCGAACGGGTAGCTGAGGCTCGGAATCTGGGAGTCCTTATGGATAGTACACTGCGTTTTGAGAAGCACATTCTTGATACGGTACGGAATTGCTTCTACCGTCTTAAGGTACTGTATCGTGTAAGGAATTATCTGAATATTGACATGCGTATTAAATTGTGTGACTCCTTGATTCTCTCTAAACTCAGTTACGCAGACACAGTTGTCGGCAAGTGCCTTCTGGCCCGCACTAAGGTTCTCATACAACGTCTGCAAAACGCCTGTGCTAGATTTTGCTATCCAATCCCACGACGATCGCACGTCACTCCTTTCTTAAACCAAGGTGCCTTGCTCAAGATGGAGGCTAGACGGACGCTTCATCTGGCTTCGCTGTTGTTTGGCATCATAAAAAATAAACAGCCCACGTTTCTTTATTCTAAACTCATATTTCCTCGCGCGCAGGAAAGACTGGCTCTTGGTCTTATATATCCACGACATAGAACGGCAGCATTTCGCGGCAGCTTCCGGTACGCTGCCACGAAATGCTGGAACAACCTACCTCCCCCAGTAAGAAAATCCCCTTCACTATTTATTTTTAAAAGAAAATTGAAGCAACACCTCTTGACTTTGCAATTGGCTCAAGCATAGCCGTTCTGTGTCGTCACCCGCCTCCTTCCATCGTCCATCGTTCGCCTCTTTTATCATCCGCCTCTATAAATATACTATAATAAATTATTTGTATACATTCTATTGCTATATTTCCTGTTATCCCGCATTTATTACTCATTGTATTTTATTCACATAATAGTTAGGTTACATGCGCAGCTTAGAGTAGTATCACCCAGCAATGTTCTCAACAATTGTAATATCAGACCAACATGAGATGTCATAATTTATTTTCGTTTATCTTATTCATAATTTCTATTTCAATGTCATTATCTTCTAATTATGTAATTCCCTGTTCGCTGTCTCGCACACGCGGGCGCCTGGATCCACGGAAGATCAGCGTCGTGGCGCTCACAAGCGACTCGACTTCATGCTGAGTGGTATCCATTTTTGCATGCAATTGTGTCCAATTCTTATGTATTGTAGTTTCTTTAGGTTTGTTAATTGTTTGCAAAATAAATGAATTTCTTTCTTTCTTCTTTCTTTCTTTCTTTCGTTTGTATGAAATACGCACTCAACCCGTATTGTTTGACTGCTAGTGTATATTTGAATTTTGACTCCAATTCCATATTTGTGTTCTATACAACGTCACTACTACATGCAAGAGAGGCTTTAATTAAGTTTTTACCAATACTTGTGTCTTTCACCGCCAACACTAAACTGTCAGCCTCCCATAGAACTTTATAAAAATTAAAATAGCCGAGTCTAAGACGCGTCACTCTTGTTGAAACCGGCATGATGATTATCATCATCATCATCAGTAGAAAAGTTCAAAACTATACTATAATTCAAATAACATCAGACTAAAACTACATACCATTGTAACTAAATTATTTGGACTAGTTTAACTGTCAGCAGTAGTTTAGCTGTCCGTTAGTGATACTTAATAAATAAATAAATAAAAACAATTACAAAATGCTGTAAAACATGTCTAATGCCTCTTTAAAAAAAAAAGGGACGATCTCACACAAATTGACCTAGGTCCCAAACTAAGCTCTAGGCTTCATACTTACTTATATAGACAAATACAAACTTAAATACATAGAAAACATCCAAGACTCAGGAACAAGTATTCACACTTATCACACAAATTTACCGGGATTTCAACCCAGGACCACTGGCTTCAAAGGCAGGGTAACTCCCAACTAGGCCAATGTGTTGTTTGAAATTTAAAAGAGAACCTATACAGAACATTCACGAATTTGACTGTTAAAGGTTGACTGCTAGTCTTAAGGTTTTTGGAATAGATAGAGAAAAGAAATGCTCATAATTCTCTCTATGAAGATGATCTTAATCAGCCAGTGTAAAAATTCATGTAACTTTTTGTCAAATCTTACTGGTTTTTCAAATGCACCAACTGTTGCTGTACCCTCCAGGAAATTGTCTCGGGATGCATGGAAGGTCCCCTGGTACAGCTTGCCGTGCTTGATGTCTGTCCTGATCTGACCCAGGGTCAAATGAGCTGCGTACAACGCATCCTTGGCACAACTCTCCGGTACCACATTTTTGGACAACTTGTCCACTAAGCCCGGGAAACCGTTGACATTTTCAATGTAATCCTTGACTGGAATGAAAAATGTGAAGAGAAATATACTACAGATTTATTGTCATTTTACCATAGAACAAAAACATTCTAAAAGAAACAGAATAGAATAAGAATAAATTTATTTAAACACAACACATGGTTACATCATCCATTGGATAATGCCAGATCACCAAACTAGGCTGAGCGTGAATCTTGAGATCCACGGATTTGCATTTTTGCTGAAACCTAAAATTACTACACCCCATCAAAGTTCTGTATTATATTCAATTTGCATTTTGATCGACTTATATCATCAACAAACAATAAACAGTTTGGCAGTAATGTAATTAAATAATAATGCAATTAAAAAAAAAGGTAATATTTTAAGTTACTTGTTGTTCATAGAGAGCACAGTAGTTTTATTATTTTGTACTAAGAGTTTAAATGGCTGTCTATTGGCATCCCACTTACAATTAGTCTTACTACACAATCATTTGTTTATTAGAAACACAAGTGTCTGAAAGATACTCTTACCGGAACAGCACTTAATGCCTTTCTCTTGTGCCAGCTTCCTGTTATTTTCATCGTCAGTCAACAGGATGACTTGGGGGATCGCCCCACTCAAGTTATTGATGGACAGGTGCGAGGCGTACCATGAGGTTGCCTCGCGGATGGCACGGTCATTCCTGTCATTTTGCTTCTCACCAGGATTTCTCTCAATGTATGTGTCTCTGGAATGTTATTTATTTAACTAGGATACTTTTAAACTGGGTAAGATAACAACACAATAAAGAAAAGAACCACTAAAATGAAGAAAGGCAATTTGAATGGATTAACCAGACCATACAAGTAATATTCATTAAGTTTCAAAAAGAGATTAAACATTTCTTAACTAGATAAGGTTTGTGGTTAATTAATATACTGAAATAAATATCACCACAACTACACACACACACACACACTCTTCTGATGAAGGACTCCTAATGAGTCCGAAACATGTTGGGCTGTTACCTGACTATATCATGTGAGTAAACCATGCAGTGTTTGTTTTTGTTTATGATAATGTCTCACACAAGTTTAAATTTTGTAATCACCTTTCATGAAAATCAGTTTAAATTATTATGTCAGTATAATAGTGATTTTTATTATGTTGATAGAGATAAAGACATTAGTGACCTTTAGCTTTTGAGAAAGGCTATATATCAAATAAGCTTACAAACCCTAGCCACTTTAAGTACAAAATGGTTTTTAAATTCAGGTTCACATCCAGTGCTCCACCTAACTAAACTACAATATAGTATTAGTATGTATTATACTCTATTTTTTGTTGCTAAAAAGTATTACTCCATACAAGTTCTATGCAAGAAACAAATGAGCACCAAGTAGTAATTTCTATGGGCAGTTAAAAAAAGTTGCTTATAGTAAACTTACTTATGATGTTCATTGACAAAAGAATAGAACTTTCTCCTTTTATTCCCAATAATATCAAGAAGTCTTTGAAAAACTGCTGTATTTTGGTGCTTGACTTCTTCCAGAACTGTTTGCAGAATAATGACGTTCTTCAACGCATCTTCTTCGAGGATATCTATCTGGTGTAGCACCACGTTGGTGTCCAGAAGCAAATAGTGCGGGTCCTCGAACAAGGCGCAGATTGATTCCGGCATCGACTCCAAAACCAATTCATCATCTTTGTGCGGGCACACCACGCAAGCTGCGGAGCCACAAAGCAAGTCATCCCGCAGATAATGCTCCCTTACGATCTATTAACAGAACAGACATCAGTATGAAAATCGTATAAAAACATGCTGTACTTTTCTCAACATAAACATAACCTCACCTTCAAAATGTTTCCACGCTTTGTTTTAGTCAAGAATGTCTTAGTTGTCCACATTTTTGAACAAAAATTATAGCAGCAAATAGATATTATAGTAGCACTGAACTAATTACATATTATTTGTTTTAATTCCAAATTAGCCCCTCACGCAATGCATATAGTGTATTATGTTATGATACTTATGGCCACAGACAGATTGTATGTAAGGATACATTATGCCAAATGTGACATTGACAGCTACGAATAGGGTTTCCATACTAACGATATCAAACCCCTACACCCATTGTATGTATTGTACCGTTTGTTTTGTAGCACTGTGTTATTATACGATTATAAACCCCAATTTCGTTTCACTTCGTTTCTTCTCAAACATAATTATCAGATTTTATTTATTACTGTTACTAAAATCAGACTAAACCACCCACACCGATGAGGCTTGACTTGTAGTTTTAACGTTTTAAAATCTCACCAAAGTCTGCGTATTTTTTTTTGCAAAATAACTGGTCCACTGGTTAAAGTTTTGATTAGATTACTTAATTAAATGTGAATTTAAAACTGTTACTTTCTACAATTTGTTGTTACGTAAGGAAATATTAATATTTTACTCACTTTTGTTTCTTTTTTATATGCCCTGTATAACACCGTATTTGATGGAGATTTATACCTTATACTAAACGATAGTTTAAACATTATGTTTATCAACAGTATTAATAGTGCAATCAGTGGATTAATAATACTGTCTAAATAATAATAAAAATTAATTAATATTGTCTCTTGATTTTTACATCTCAACTAACAACTGGTTTTTTGTATTACGTGATCTTTACATTGCATTCCACTAGAATCATTGATTTAGTATAGCTGGAATTAATGAAACCATCAATTTGTAGTAATATAACTGCTTGAATCATAAAATCAATTCCTGACAATAAATGAATATGACCATAATGACTATGGCGAAACTTGAAATTAAAGAGATACGAAAATAATACAAAATTTTAAATTTAAAATAAGTTACATTAATAAGCTGAATGGTATTTATTATTTTATTCCATAATGTAAGGGTAAAAATTTAGCATAGCAACTAATTCATTGAGGTGTTTTTCTTTGCCCAAAATATAAACTTTATTTTATGCAAGATATTTTCATTTCATTTTCATCCGGTTATTGTTTTATTTTTAAAACTAATATGTACGTTTTAAAGTTACTATTGATACAAGACATTATATTTAGTCATAAACCTTATTTTTCTCTCAGTATTACTAGTTAATAAATTTAACAAACGTCATTGATCTGTCAATCTTCGTTCAGCATTTTTTTATTCTTTGTGTGGTACAACTCCGTACAACTAGCGCGAAGCCGGGCGCGGGCGCCGAATTTTAATCAAGTATTTGTTTTGTTTTCGAAATGGGCGCATCTCAAACGCAGATGTACTGGTTCCAGTAACATCATACCTAAAAACAGTGTGAAGATCTTTAAATAAAGCATAATCGGAGGGTTTAATTAAAGTAATAATATGATATGTTATTGTGTGGGTTGCTGCTGTGCCAGTGATTATGATAAAAAAATACTGACGAACTTCTTTGTCGGAACCATGGCAAAATGATTGACGGCTTATTTATTTAAACGGAAACAATCTCGGCTCTCATCTCGAGACCATAACAGTAAGATTTTAAATTATTTCCGCCAATCATCACAACTCCCGTCTTTAAATCTGTGATAATATTGATAACTTCTGGGATAAATTGAGTTATGCCATCTAAGAAAGGAATAAGGACCCCTCAACAATTATGGGAGAGTGTGGCATCAAGATTTGTCCACTTTGTGGAAAAAATATTCTTTGTTCTGGGAGTTCACATTGGAAGAAATCCGATAAGGACAATAATCCTCACATGGGTGTTTGTAATCCTGAGCGGTATTGGACTGCTAAGGTTCCACATAGAGAAGAACCCAATGAAATTATGGGTCCCACCAGAATCAGACTTTTATCAGGACACATTCTGGTATGTAGACAAATTCGGGACTGGATTCAGACTCCAGAGACTGTTGGTGGAGGCTGAAGATGTGCTGCAACCAGATGTGTTCATGACCATCTACAATATAAGTAATGAAGTAAACTCAATACAAGTTAATTATAATAATACAGTGTTATCAATCAAGGACCTGTGCTACAAAGTTCCTGCAATAACAAACTTTTTTAGTTCTGACCGGAAAACTAGATCTGTGGAGCAAGTGAACTCTAGCCTGTCTAAAAACAATGACACTGATAGTGATAGTCAGTTTACAGATCCCACTCTCTGGGTTGATGAAGATTTTTATTGTAGTTTTATTGAAAACTTTCCATTATTGTGTTTGCAATATAATGTGGTGGACTTATTCAAAAATGACCCAGTTTTAATACAAAATGCATCAAAACATGACATTGTTAGTAAAATAAATAGTATTAAGAATAATCCAATTACTGGTCATAAACTTAATTATACACAGCTATTAGGAGGAGCTAGTTACGATGAAAGTGGTGACATAGTGACTGCAAAGTCTATTCTGTTGACCTGGTACACTGAAGTCAATATGTCTGCCGTTGATCTGGATCAAGTTGGCAATTTAGTGGGCACTGAAGATTGGGTGTCAGTTCCTCTTGCGCTGTGGGAAAATAATTATCTTGAGCTCTTAAAGTCAATTTCTACAAATGTAACTAATGTTAAGCTATTCTATGAGGCTGGTAGAAGTTTTGGGGATGTTAGTGGAGAAGCAATATTTGGTGAGTTAGATAAACTATTTTTGGGTATTGGTCTAATGTTCTTGTATATCCAGTTTGGACTTTCTCGATTTAATTGGCTAGAAGTAAGACTAACTCTGGGTAGTGTAGGTTTACTTTGTGTAGGTATGGCAAACCTCGCAGCAGTAAGTTGGTGCTCCATCCTTGGGATTCCTTTTGGACCAGTTCACTCCTCCCTTCCATTTCTCTTAATGGGTCTTGGTGTTGACGACATGTTTGTTATGAAGGCTTGCTGGGAGAACTTGTCTGAAGCAGATTCAAGAAAAAGTCTTCCATTTAAAATAGGTCTTATGCTGAAGCATGCCGGCGTGTCCATCGTCATCACATCCTTCACTGACATTGTGGCTCTGTTGATTGGGGCAATTACAATATTACCTTCTTTGAAATCATTTTGTATTTATGCAGCATTTGGTGTCTTTTTCATTTTCTGCTTCTCTGTTACATTCTATGTGGCAGTGTTTACTTTGGATCTCAAAAGAATTGATGCTAATAGAAATGGCATTTTATTTTGTTACAAACATAAAAAACCAATTGTGATTTCCAAGGATAAGACTGTTTTACAAAAAATATTTGCTCAAGTCTATAAAAAAGTTATATTGACTACACCTGCTAGAATATTTGTTATTGTATTTACTCTTGCTACAACAGGGTTTAGCATATTAGCAATACTTAAATTAGAGCAGAGATTTGATCCAAAATGGTTTATACCTGAGCACTCAGATTACAAGCATTATCTCAATGCTCACGAGCTCTATTACCCCGATGAAGGCCATTCCGGCATGGTCTTTCTTGGTGAAATGAACTACCGTCAAGAGTTTCCCAACTTGCATGATTTGATACGAAAATTGAAGAACGAATGGTATATAGACGATGTTGTAACTTGGGTCGATTCATTTCATGGATACGTTAAAAGCAATTTCGGACATGATCTATACGATCCGAATGCTGTTTCAGATGAAAAGTTTTACTCATATTTGTCCAGATTCCTTTTTAGTCCCATTGGTGGAAGATTTCAAGTTAATTTTAAATTTTCGAAACCATTTACATGCGGTCATCACGCGACTAATATAACAGCATCTCATTTTGCGTTCAATTTTGCTAAGTTCAAAGGGCCGAAAGAATACATTCCTGCCATGAATCATGCAAAAAGTCTGGTGAAAAATGCATCGATAACATCCGGTGACGGGTATCGTAGTCTATGGTCAAAAGCATTCGCCAATTGGGTGACTGATGAAGTAATCTCCGTAGAAGTTGAGAGAAACGTAGAGTTGGCCTTACTGTGCGTTATGGCCTGCACTGCAGTACTGATAACGAATCTGCAGATGTGTTTTTGGATTTTCATGTGTGTTTTGTTGACTATTGTCAATGTATTGGGATTCATGCAGAGGTGGGGTATGACTGTTGATATAGTGTGCTGTATCGGTCTTGAGCTTGCTATAGGATTATGCGTTGACTATGCGGCTCACGTCGGCCACACGTTCCTCACATTTCCAGACGGCTCGCGATCAGAAAGAGCTTTTAAAACCGTCACCGCGATAGGTAGCGCGGTCCTGTTAGGAGGCGGTTCAACTTTACTCTCCTTATCCCTTCTCAGTATGTCGCAAGCTTATACTTTCCAAATATTTGCTAAAATATTCCTGTTAGTCATCATTTTTGGGCTCTTCAATGGGTTGGTGTTCCTACCTGTAGTTTTATCATTAATAGGCCCTGCGGGTCATAAGTCAAAACAAAAAGAGATTGCACCTGAAGAAGTTGAAATGAACGGAAAGCAACATAAGCTAGAAAAATAGGTAATTCCTAGTTAAGTTTGTAATTAATTTTGCAATGAAAATTGTATATGACTGATCAAATTATGCAAGCATTAATATTAATGTAATTAATTAAACTATATAAATCTGATGTATAATATTAAGACATGGAAGCAGTAAGTGCCTTTGGTTATATTATGTAAGTTTAAGTCTAAACTAGCTCTGGAATATACGTAATTTATTAATATGATGAAGTACTTTTTATTTCACATAAGTCTTATATTTGTCCACATTTAATTCATGCACGCCACTTTCTTTTTTAATCAATTAGGTACCATTATTTTTACCATACATTTCTTTTTATCAGTGCAAGCGCAATGTGACAGGTACATGATTAAAGTGGCTCAATTCAGGTACCTACGATAAATAGAGAACGTCATTTGGTTTCGCAACTCGTCGCGTCGGCCGCTTGCCAAACAAATGTAGCAGAGAAGCAAGCCGGAAATAAATGTGTCGTACCTACACACGTGATCTAATTTTTAAAGATATTATATTTTTCATTACTTTTAGAAATATAGGTAAGGTGGGGCGGGGCTATAAGTAACGGGGTAAATGCATCTTCTAAAGATTTTAAAGGAATAAAACGAGTTAAAACTATTTTGCTTCTTTTTATAGAAATTTTGGTATTTAAACTACTATAGAAGGGCGCTTAAATTATTGTAAAATGTTTTGTTCCCTTTAAAAAAATTAGATGCATTTACCCCCTTAGTTGCAATAGCCCCCGCCCCACCTTACATCAACTAGGCATAATAAAGAAATTTAGTTTCATTTACGTAGCCCTTTTCTTGACGATGTGTCATATTCATATACTTATAGATACATACATACCAAAAAATTAACTTTTTTTTGTTTGCAATTTTTTATGCTGTTTAAAATTCTGAAGAGGTGCGAATTCACGACTTTTTTATTTTGCCAAGATAAGGCTCTGGAAACTGTTAGATATCCTTTTTGGGGACAAATTCACCTTTGTACAGTCAGTCAGCTGCAAAGAAAAGTAACCCCTTCTGCTTGGTAAGTTGTATACACGGGGAGTTTATTTTATCTGCACGCCACCGTACATCATTTTCATAAAAGTGTATAATTTATGTAAAACAATTTATTTTATGCAATACACGGTTTTTACTAACCCTTAGTGAAAGCGCATTTAGTGTGAACGTTTTCAACATGTCACTTTGTAAAAATTGAACTTGGTCATCCAACCATTTCTTAGGGTCACTGATAGGAAAAAGATACCTAAACCAATATTTAAGACTGACAGTTCCATACATTTTGACACAAATATTCAGAATTTAAGCCGAATATTGGTTTTAACTGTTTACTGCAAGTAGCTTTCATGTTTGTAGGAACAGGCCCCCACCTATGTGTTTTCTTAGCAGCTAGATCGGGCCACTTGCAATAAACATTTAAATCTAGTATTAGTCCTAAATTTAGATGAAACCCTGACAGTTCCGTCCATTTTGACACAGTTTAAGACTAAAGGTGAGATTCCGTAGCCAACTGCAGGCGGCAGCAGCACATAATACATATGAACCACATATGTCGTGGTAACACGGAATCATGCTTAAATCTAGAATCATATTTTTCGGCAAGTTGCCCTTAGTGGCGCCCAACCGCAACTTACTCTCTGTCACTTGGGTCGTTTTCAAAAAAAAAATGTGCATAGTTAAAGGCTTAAAAAACAAAAATCACGATCACGTCCTTTGTGTAACGAAAGTTAGTCATACAAACTATATGGGTAACTTTCGTTACACAAACGAATCGATTAAGTTTTGTTTTAATTAAAATTCTTAACTATGTACATTTTGTTTAAATGTCCCATTACTTATGTTATTTTCTTAGGAGAGGATACTGATGTGAATTGGCGTCCACTCGTAAAAGATAATGTTAAAACGAGAAAAATAACAGAGATACAAGGAAATAAATCAGGCGTTTGACAGTTACATCTACTTTTTGTTTAAGTTTTTCTTTAACGATAGGTTTCCGGTTTTGATTAAGTCTTAATGTAATTAATAACGAGTTGGTATATGTTGGAAATAACAACTAAGTAGGTATATTTTTATTTATATTGTTAAAGTCATTATTTTTTGTCTTCATACGAATCATACGTACCTATACGAGTCACTTGATTGTGAATATCGGCCAAACAATCAGGATATTTACTGGCCTGTTACAAAATTACGAACATTTACGAAATATGCTTCAATCAATTACATAATACATAATAACGTACCTATACATTTATTTATTTATTTATTAAGCCTTCTGTAACATGAATACACTTAGCAACTTAACTTTATATTTCTTATCCTATGTTTAATCTAAGTATATATTCTTAACATTATATTCTAATTACTAAATACGTAATAACTATTAAATACGAGTACATTAGTTATTACGCTATCAAGAAAAAGGTTACTTTTATATACTACTTTACAGGTAGAGAAATGTATTTGCATAGTGAGAAAATCATGGTTATAATTACGGCCAATAAAAAAAATCTTTTTTGGTTAAATAGGGGGAAGAGGGGGTAACATAATATATCTTTAAGAGCTATCCACCGATACTCATTTGAAGTCACATTGTCTTTGCATTAATTACTTGAACTTGGAAGGTATCCGTAAAAAAAGTATTTTTAAAGATTTTATTTCACTATTTTGACGGCGTTATTTGAATATGACAAATTACACCTTTGTTACTAAGAGTCTCTTAGACCGCGGACTTGACCACGGAACCCTAAAAAAGTGATTTAATCGAACGCGTACGATGTAAGTCCAAAGACGTATCAATATATGACTGCATATGGTATTGCAGTTGAGAAATACGTGTCAGGTTAAGTTGCATGAGATATTAATGTCTTAACCTCAATGTTTAATTATCATTGGTTGATTACCTTGGGCTTGATAATGTTTGTAGGTAAGTACTGGATAAATGTTAAATCTAATATCTTTTAAGATTCTGTCTTATTTCATTTGTAGCAGTGTAATTATCAGTTAGTGTCGCTGTGACGGCTTTATAAATGATCTTATCAGTTGGCCTCATGCAGACGGCGGCCCGGGCCCCTGCGGAGCACTTATGCCAGAATCATAGCTAGCGCCCGTCCAGCTGAGCTCCGTCTACAGATCTAACTAATAAATCTGCATTCGGCTTGCCCTAGGTATCTATATTCCCGTCTGCCTAAGCAAATGTTAATTATATGTATAAATACTTGACTGTTTTGTTTGTACTTGACCCTTTACTGTACTGTAGGTAAGGGTTTGTCATGATTGACATGGCTATGACCTTAATATAATTATGTCACCTGATGATTTTTTTAGTATATCGATTACTTACGTTATCCAGCACCAATGAATTCTGCACTGTCGTCCGTAACAAGGGATTAATTTAATTTAGAGTTTTTACCTTTCCTTTTTATTAACTCATTGTAAGAAAAACATGATTAATCTCTAAATTTTGATGAAACGGTTAGGTAGGTACTTTTCCAAAATTATTTGGTAATTGCCGATTACAATCCTAATCCGTTTGTGTAGATCTTACCATTCTAGCACTAGCACTCGTCATAAAGTTCATATACCTACATAAGGGATGTAAGTACTTGGGCTATTTATTTGTAAAGATGCTAAGTAGCCGTCAATACTTTATAAAATTTGATTAGATAATAAAGTCATTGTAATTGATTAGTTTTATTACCCAACACTACGATAAACATGACCTCTGTGTACGTATTTTCCTTTTCATGTTCTGTAGTTGGTAGGTACTTATTAGCGTGAGATCTGTAACAGTGCGATTTCGTCCTTCTAGCTCGCTTCCTGGGGCGACTCTAAAGGAAGCGATCTATTAAACGATTTAGTCGTTTTATGTGTATTAATTTTATCCACAACGGACCAGAAAGACTAAAGGTCGGTGGTATAAAATTTATAAAACCTACACGAGGATAAGGAAAACCGCATAGGATCAATGTAAAACAAAATTAACCATAGGTATAGGTAATACCTACTTACGTATATGATACAATAAATTCAACGAAAGCTTATACCCTTAGGTATTATATCTATATGTATACTCGTAAAGGATCTCCTCCTTGACCATGATTTAGGAAAATATACGAGGTTAAGCAGACAAGTAAGACTACGCAGAAAATTAAATACCTAAAAGGGCCTGCAAATTACCAATTGCGATTCATTAATAAAAAAATCGTACCTAACTGTCATCATTTATCATACGTACTTAGGTAGTAAGTAACTGAAATCGTAGGAACAATCACGGGTGTTAAGAGGCCGTATACGAAATTTTGCCGATTTCGCTGATTTGCGTGATTTTACAGACGTGATTTGACAGTTGAAATACTTTACTTCTTCAATTTTATTTTGATTAATCAACCTGAAACCGGCGACTGTTTTGTGATTTTTGGGTGAATCAACTTTTAAAGTCCTCCTTTTCTACACGCTAATAAAAACTTACTAGAATATGTGAGATTGATAATGGTTTACACATGTTAAAATTAGATAATCAGATTTTCGGATTTCACTATTCATAATCATAAACCAATTCTATAATTTTGTAAAAACATGGTAACGCAGTGGAAAATGCACGTTTTTCATACAAAACCCGGGGACAACATCGTCCCCTGCGTTACCTGATATATTTGTGTAAATCATAGAAGAATTTTTAAAATTGTCACTTAGAAAGTAAGTTTAATTGTCTGATTATTAAATCATACAATAATAATAATAATTTTTGATTATTTTTTTACACAAAAAATATATATAAAGGTGGTAAAAAGCTATTCATACATTTCTTGACGACTTTTACAGCAATAAATTGTAATTTTTCATACCTTTTAGACGTCAAAGCGATTCGTGAATATGCGATATTCTAAACCTCTTACAGCAATAGCGATAGCGCTATTTTCGAATCTCTCGTCGACACTGAAGACACGGTTTAAAATAACCTTACACAATGCGCCGTAGTATCGCCGACAGACATTAACAAAGCCATTGAGCTCTATTACTGCAAGCTCGTTGAACCTGTACTTAATACCAATAAATACTTTTCAACATGATCGGATAATATACAAACAGACACACAATTAACTACCCATTAAAGACGGAAACGAGAAAATGTAGAAAGAGATGAATATAGATTTTACATAAGAATCTCATGTCCACGGCCAAGACAGTTTCTCTCTATTTATCTTCATTGGTCACTCAGCTGTGTGGGCGATTGTACCTACCTACCATATAATTGAGTTATTCCTGAAAAACTGCGCTTCTTAACAAAAAGACGTAAGTGCCATGAAGATACGCCCTTTTGCTGGTGTACTTTTCTTGTTTGTAGGTAAAGGCTTTCTCTCTTCTTCTTGCCTGGTATTACGTTTCCATTCTTAGGGTTCCGTGGTCAACAAGGAACCCTTATAGTTTCGCCATGACATTCTGTCCGTCTGTCCGTCTGTCCGTGATTTAACTCATTCTGGGTAGGTACCTTCTACAAAGCTGTAATTTGGCTTTTTCATTTCGTCACGAAAGTTAACGAACGACAAACTTTCGTGACGAAATGGAAAACTACTTTTTTTTTAAACCGCCTAATAACAGATTTGGGACCCTACATGTGGGACAAGATTTTGACGTAGGCTCGGGACTTTAATACGTCTTTTCCATATTCCAACGCAAGAATAAAGAGTGTTTAAAACAAAACTGTGTTTTGTGTTTTTTTATGTTAAGGAGAAGGCACACGAGCACTCAGGCCTGATGGTAAGTAGAATCTGAGACCCATAGACATTTGAATTGTCAAGACTATAATCTTAAGACTGCAATCCTAAGACCTTAAATGCGTTGCCAACCCTGAGGACTAAGATAAAATGCCTCTCTTATCCCCACACCGGAACACAACAATGCGAACACTGCTACTTGGCGCTTGGTTAATGGATAAGATGGTGGTAGCGATCCGGACGGACCCTGCACAAGGTCCTACCACCACTAAACCTTGACTCCTTGTGTGACTTGAGTCCTTTTAGTACTAAGCAAGTTAAACCCTCTGGTGGCTGACATTTTAATAATTCCATTATAATATTTGACACTAGTTCCCTTTTGACGTCATTTGACACTAGTTCCCGTGGCAGCATGGCCGCTATGACCAGCAAAATATTTATTAAGCTCACAGAGCTTGGTCCCATATTCGTTTGCCCAGTTTTATTAATTTAACATTTTGCTACTGAGAGAAAGAGAAGATACGAGATAATATGTCACTAACCCGCTCAATTATCTTATCTTTGAGTTGAAAAGGTCAATGATTTTAATAAAATCATAAAAACAGGAAACCGATGATGAATTTATAGCAGTTACGTAGATAAGGGGTTTTACTTTTCATTACCTCAGGTGCACTTTCACGGGCAACTTTAATTTTCAACATGATCGGATTGTTGGTGGCAAAAAAAAATTGTTTAAAAATTCAATCATAAGAGGCCGAATACGAAATTTTGTCGATTTCGGTGATTTTACAGTTGCAATACTTTACTTCTACAAATTTTATGCGCAACACGAATAATAATTTCGATTTTCAATTAATGTTGTTTTTATTATTTTATTTTGATTAATCGACCTAAAACCGGCGACTGTTTTGTGAATTTTGCAGTAAGAGGTTTAGAATATCGCATATTCACGAATTGTTTTCACGTCTAAAAGGTGTGAAAAAATTACAATTTATTAGGTACTGTATAAGTCGTCTAAAAATGAATGAATAACTTTTGACCACCTTAATATAACTTTTTTGTGTAAAAAAATAATTAACTTGGTAACATTTTAAGGAAAATGGGCAATAAAATGTTTTTTATTTCGGATACTTAAGTACAACCGTAATAAACATACAAAAAAAATAAAAAAGAAGCAACATAATGTTTTAAAACAACCTAAATCTCGCATTATAAATACACGACAAAAATAAAAAAATGCTCATTTATTGTTATCTCATTTATTCGATCATAACTGAAACGATATTTCATTATGTGCATAATCAGTGCATTAAAACTTATAGAAAAGCAGTATTTAAACTGTAAACTCACGAAAAGATTAAAACCGCCAAAATTTCGTACGGGGCCTCTTAACAATATATGTAGATGATTTATGCAAATATAGAATAGTCTCTCTTGTAAAGACGTATAGAACGAATAGGAATACAAAAATGAAATTTGATTGTCTTTTTACTTCTCATAGACATTTTTGTTATAAAGTCAACTGTTGAAGCATTAGATACCTATGTAGGTAAAAATAACAAATCTTGACGGCTAACGCTTACAAGAACTTACATTTTTCATGACTAGCCTATACTGAAGCGATACAAATTAAAACATTTTCTACACCAGGCTCACAATCGTATAAAGCTGCCTATATGCGAAGGCACGCGCTAGTGTGTTTTGTACGCTCCGACAGGAAAACTTAAACTTGCCGGACCTTTGCGTTCGACGCAGCGCTGTGTTAAGAGACACCTTTTGTAGGGAAAAATACCTGCATATAGTGTATACTGAAGGGTTCTACATTCAAATCACTAAATTTTCTGACAATAAAGGGTCCTCAAGATTTGTTAAATAGGTATTTTAAAACATAGCTTTAGTTAATATTTTATAGATAGAGTAGCTATTGCCTGCGACTCCACTCGCGTAGAAGCCTTGGGAGCTGTCCTATTGTTAAGGATAAGTATTCCATATAAGAGCTATCTCCATACCAAATTGCATCGAAATTGGTTTAGCGATTTACTCAGGACAGCGTAGCTAACATACAGAGTTAATTTCTCATTTGTCATTTATAAGATTAGTAGGGATTTTGGATTTACCTTTACAAAGTAAGTACTAATTCAATGACAAGAGATAAAGTACGATCAACTTGAAACAGGAACATGCGTAGATTAACATCACGTGCGAATGTTGTGACTAATCTAAGTACTTAGATATATATGTATAAGATAACTAATCAATTACAATGTATTTGGTAGGTATAATAAAGTAGTTTTCAATAAAACAGTGCTATTTAGGACAAAAACATGTCGGGACATCTGCAATCACGTTAAGTCTACTTAAATGAGATAATGCGAAATAACTTTGTGCGTTTTCGGAATACCTTTCTGTCCACTTCTTTCTTTTAAGTGCCTCTTCAATACTCAGGTTGCCAGTAACACTCTTGAAAATTTCCCTTATAGCAAAGTCGTTTAAACGATTTTGAAACCGGTCCGATCTCTGGTATTTTTCACCCAGGATATCTTCCTCCTTATCCAGCCTTTCCCTTTTATTGGCTTTTCCCCAGCATGATGATACCCAGCGATCGGTATCTATCATGGTGTAGCACCATTACCCAAGTGTATGTATGCATGTACAGTCGAAGTCATAAATATGTTTACACTTTAGTACCTTGTCACTTTAATTCACTGAAACAATTTCATATATTATATATGACATTACAAAAAAAACTCAAATGCAATATTTACAGGAAAAAAAGTATGTATGCAACCTTTCCTTTACCTTCCTTTTCTGTCAAGGCAATTTAGTTTAACTTTATTGTAACAACCCTGTGTGGTTGCCGGGTTACAATAGTTCCTCTCCATGTCTTCCCGTGGATGTCGTAAGAGGCGACTAAGGGAATAAGGGCTTGTAGTACTGTTTGGCGATGGGCTTGCAACCTGTCACTAATACACTGGTAAACATCTTAGCCTACTTGTGCAAAATGTGGTTACAAAATCAACAAGTCCTTTTAGAGTTGTTGGTATTTATGTAGCTCTGCCTACCCCGCTCTGGGAATGAAGGCGTGATGTTATGTGTATGTGTGTAACAAGTATAATTTGTTTCATTATTGAAAATGCTATTTAAGAGCAAAGGTAGGTAAGGAAACTTTATAACCTTGATGGCAGATTCAAATTTCCACTCGCTGAAATTTCCCTGTTTGTGGTTTGGTGGGCCTTACGGTTGAACAAGTTCGCGTTGTCCACTGTAATTGATTCTGTCATCAACGACTTATAGAGACTCAATAGCTTAATGACACCAAATTCCACCTGCCAACAGGTCCACACCATCAGCTTTTAGACACCATAATAATGCATTCCCTTTTTAGGGTTCCGTAGTCAAACTAGGAACCCTTATAGATCCGCCATGTCCGTCCGTCCATCCGCAGCCTAGCTCAAAGAGTACTAGAAAGCTGTAATTTGGCATGAATACTCGTATGCATATTAGTCACGCCAACAAAGTGGTAACACAAAATCTTGATTTTTGTTTTTCAGTTACATACCTACACGTAGGTACCTAACGTGGGGATGTATTTTTTTTCTCGTCTCGTAATAAAAATATTACGGGTTTGTAAAGACAATTTTTCGTTTAAGTAATCCGTTTATGAAATATTTAGCTTTATAGCGCCAATTTTTGTTAGACTCAAGTGTCCTCCCCACTTCAGCCAAAACTACAAATACTTACTCAAAATATAAAAATATCTATAAAGAAAGCGCATAAACGAATTTAAAAGAAAAACTATCACTACTAAGAAGATATCGTTGGTTCTTGTAATACAGGCGATTAAAGTGTTTATACCTACTAAAAGCATCTAAGACGGCACTAAATGACTTTAAATAGAAAATTAGTTACTACTTATTGTTTTTTTTATGTTTGTAGTACTTAACAGATTCAGAACCCTACACTAAGCATGGTCCGACATGCTCTTGTCCGGTTTAAGGACAAGAATTTGACCAATAGTGACTAGAACGATTTGCACGGAGCATGCTGACAAATTATTTGCGTCCTATGACCCTAATCTATACTTAACTTAATATTATGGTCACGCTATATTCATACTTACATCAAGATGCAGTCTTCACTTGTCTAAACTTTTAATGACATACACATGTGACATATTAATAACGTGTTAGAATAACTAATTATTAGTGATAAACATTGTGCCAACTGTGCCAAGTGACATTGATGTACACAATTTCACATTCACTGTCAAAAGCACCCTTATTTACATAGGGAGTGAGCCCAAAGTCGAGTTACATTGTGTAATAATAATACATAATACCTACTCGTATATCCTCAACTACGAAACAGATAAAGATAGACGAATGGAGGGAAAAATCAGAATAAGATTTGCACACGTATCGCTAAGCAGACTTATCTAAAAGTTGATAATTAATATTTTTGTTTTTCAATCCTTATCATTAGCAGGTGGATACATTCTAACGTAGCTCTAATATACCTACCTATTTAGTCTAAAGTAGCTAATATAATGAACGGAAGGGACCCTATGATAATACATAATTCTAAATGATTAGAGATTGACTAATTTAATATTAAAAGCCCCTCCACTCACAGACCTATGAATCATGCATCCAGATGTAAGCGTAAGCAACTTTGAGGGGCGTTTAGTTCAAGATTAGGCGATATCTAAACATCTAGAGTGTTGTATCCCACATAATTCGATCACCAAGCAATTACACACGATTAATTGTATTAGTACCCATCATAGAAAGTATTTCTATGATGGGTACATAATAGTAAACTAAAGTAATTAAGTTAGCTACGTGCAATAAAGAATTTACATATGTACATACATACATACAGTTTGTGTCCGCATTGACGTGTTCCGGGTGGGTAAGACAAGCGATGAAATTACTAGCATAGAGGCATATCTTAGTCCTCATGGTTGGCAACACGTTTGAGTTCTTAGGAAGCAGTCTTGAGGTTATAGTGTTTAGAATTGAAATGTTTATGGATCTCAGATTCCACTTATTCCACAACATACATATAATTATGAAAACGAACCAATCGGTCACTCGCGATGAACACATCAACCCCTCAAAAAAACAAGTCTTGCTCAAATCAAGCCTTGGTGTATTTTATCGATGTGTAAATTACACAGCCTTACGGTGTAGAAAGGGCTAAGTATTGTAAGAGAAGCCTTGGCCTAGCATTGGGTTTTCAGCGGCGCGTCGCGTGCGGTGGAGCCAAGCGGGACTCGCCTCATGGCCAAGCGCAACACCAAGTGGCATGCTTCATGCATATCTGTGCGTTTGCTTTTGCGTCGCCGTCCAATGTCGTGACCTGTCCTTACCACGAGTTAACAGTGACCGTATTGAAATAGAGTGAAGGGACAACGCATTTCACTCGCTATCGACCACGTAACCCATGGTAAGTGTCCAGGACCGTCACCATGAGTTGCAATTACCGTACTCGCTAGCGAGTCGAATGCTCTGTCCCTCACAGTATTGTAGTAGATTGAAAGGGACAACGCATTAGAATCTCTAGCGAGTATCATCTCTGTAACTCATGGTTAGGGTACTGGAGGTTAAGAGAACAAGGATAACACTAACGTTAACGTTTTGCGAAAACTAACAAAGTGTATGGGTTCGACTTAAGCGATTTATTGTGGTCAGTTTTTTTTGCATTAACGTTAACGTTATGTCTCTTCTCCAGGCTCCTGGGGCCTCTATTCCACTGTGTTACTTTATATTGCTTCTATATCGTAGTCATATTGTTGACGTTATGGTATTTTTTATTAATTTCACGGTAAAAACTACTAAGACAACAATATGTTTTAAACTATTTAAGCATAAAACAAACCAAATATCAATGGAGCCCCAACCAAATCATAAGGTTACCCACTCCGGGAACCTCCACTTCGCTCCTCTTCGAAAAACTCACACACAGACAGAAGTTTTCCAATGCTAGGCCAAGGCTTCTCTTACAATACTTAGCCCTTTCTACACCGTAAGGCTGTGTAATTTACACATCGATAAAATACACCAAGGCTTGATTTGAGCAAGACTTGTTTTTTTGAGGGGTTGATGTGTTCATCGCGAGTGACCGATTGGTTCGTTTTCATAATTATATATATGTTGTGGAATAAGTGGAATCTGAGATCCATAAACATTTCAATTCTAAACACTATAACCTCAAGACTGCTTCCTAAGAACTCAAACGTGTTGCCAACCATGAGGACTAAGATATGCCTCTATGCTAGTAATTTCATCGCTTGTCTTACCCACCCGGAACACGTCAATGCGGACACAAACTGTATGTATGTATGTACATATGTAAATTCTTTATTGCACGTAGCTAACTTAATTACTTTAGTTTACTATTATGTATCCATCATAGAAATACTTTCTATGATGGGTACTAATACAATTAATCGTGTGTAATTGCTTGGTGATCGAATTATGTGGGATACAACACTCTAGATGTTTAGATATCGCCTAATCTTGAACTAAACGCCCCTCAAAGTTGCTTACGCTTACATCTGGATGCATGATTCATAGGTCTGTGAGTGGAGGGGCTTTTAATATTAAATTAGTCAATCTCTAATCATTTAGAATTATGTATTATCATAGGGTCCCTTCCGTTCATTATATTAGCTACTTTAAACTAAATAGGTAGGTATATTAGAGCTACGTTAGAATGTATCCACCTGCTAATGATAAGGATTGAAAAACAAAAATATTAATTATCAACTTTTAGATAAGTCTGCTTAGCGATACGTGTGCAAATCTTATTCTGATTTTCCCCTCCATTCGTCTATCTTTATCCATGAATTCACAGTCCCAAATACATTATATTATCTAAGTCTAATTAGTTCAAAACATACTCAGTTCAATCAATACAACCACGATTGTCGTTTATATTTAGGTACCTACATACTCCACTGGTGCTTTTGCGTCAACATAGACATGACATGTAACTTACTTAATTTATTGATAACTAGAGGTTGCCTGCGACTTTGGACGTGTAGAACTCGTTTTTTTTTATTAAGGAAAACCAACAGCTTATAATTATACATTGATATTTTAACACTAGTGAGTAATTCATAAGCCAACAAAGTTTTCATTAATGTATTGTTTACACGTTTAGAAACGAACTACACTAAACTAGCTACTCTAATTAGCCAAACTCATCATTGAACATGTCAATATGAATGAATTTTCCACTAATCCCCCTTTTCTTCCCATCTTAGGGACATTCATCTGAGGGCCTAAGATGTTTTTTCTAAATATAAAATTGCCTCCCTTTTGTAACTTTGTATCTATAAGACGTACCTAAAGAATAAATACAAATACAAACAAAAATGGTTTTTTATTTTCTTTATGCTTCTCACACACATTTTAGTCATAAAGTCAAAAAAGAACAAATTTTGGCTCCTTTATTCATTCAAGATGGCAGCTAACGCTGTGACCTCTCGAGGTCGAAAACTAAAATTTTTCATGACTAGCTTGCACTTCAGTAATACGAATTATAGGCAAAAATACCTGCAAACGAACTATTAGCTATCCCTGCGCATTTAACATTGACGATTTCAAGAATGCAAATGCATTATACTACCCTGAAAAATAAGATGGAATGTCTCGATGAGTGCCTGAGTCTTATTTTAAATTTGTAACCGTATACTTTTTAATTAAGAGTTAAATATTCATTGTTGGTGATTGTTTAGTAGCAATTTTACGGGCTATAAATTTATCTTGCAGTAAGTTTGGATAGTTTGTGATGTGCGGAAAGGGGAGTATTTATTTACATGGAAACAACCTTCTTCTATTGAAGAAGGTTTTTTCATTGAAGGTTGTAACATGCGACATTGTGTAATGAATGAATGTAGCACTCAGCAATAAGTATATTTACTTAGTGCTGAGTGCTACATTCATTACACAATGTCGCATGTTACATAACTACCTATAAGTTACCTATAGTAAGATTTAGGATATGGGTACGTATTAAGTTAGCATTTCATAAGAAAATGTTTCGGAATCACTTCGGAATACAATTCGACAGCACTTCTGAGCCTATCCCTCAAAACTCTTGCATAAATGACTGTGTAAGTTTTTTCCGTAGAAAAAATGGTAAAGTTTTTTCGGATAGGGTAAGTTTTAAGTGCGGATATTTGTTGTTAAATATTGCCGATGCGTTAAACCCCATTGTTTATTATCGTGCTTAGGAAAAATCAATTGTGATGTTTAATTTTTAAATAAACAAACTGTGACCGCAATTATCGAGTAACACATTACGTCATGGTGACGTTGGTAGATTGTCCTTTAGATTAGGTACGCAGTTCCTAATCATATCAGTAGATTACCCTCGCATCACTAGGTATGCAATCAATTGCATTTATTTTTACTTTATATATCTACAAATTTTATTTTTAAAATTTATGTATACCTATACCGGGGGTTGCCTTTGAGGGATCGCTTCTACTCTATAAACGTAACAACATTTGTTCTACAACTTTAAAAACCTAATTATGTAATTTATTATTTGGGATATTTTCGAACAAACTAAATAGTATTTTCAATGTAGGTACTCCATCCAATAGTCTAGTTGACATCTACTGTCAGCCTAGCAACTTCGTAGTTTTCGCAATACATTGCTTGCTTAGAAAATCTAAATTCATTAATATTTAGTTAGCAATAACTTATTTTCAAAAGATGTAGAATAAATGTTGTTACGTTTGTGGTGTGGAAACAATCCCTCAATTTATTGCTCCTGTTACAGGCAACACCCGGTATAGTATCACGTAATTCTTTGGATACCGTATACATAGGTACATAATATTAAACTTGTGAATATTTCCTTGAGACTGTTAAACATGAAAACATGATAAGAAAAAAAACCGGGCAAGAGCATGTCGGACCATGCTCAGTGTAGGGTTCCGAAGCCGTTAAGTACCTACTACAAACATAAAAAAGCGTCAAGTAATCACTAATTTTCTATTTAAAGTCAACGTCTTAGATAATTTTAGTAGGTTTAAACACTTTAATCGCCTGTATCTCAAGAACCAATGATGTCTACTTAGTCGTGATAGTTTTCCTTTAAAATTGGTTATATGCTCTTTCATTTAAGTTTTTTTTCAGATTTTTAGTATTTGTAGTTTTGGCTGTAAGGGGGGGGGACACTTAAGCGCTTTAAAGCATAATATTTCATAAACGGATTACTTAATTAAAAAACTGTTTTCACAAACCCATAATATTTTTTAAAGACCTATTTAACGACAACCCACACTATAGGGTAGGCGAGAAAATAAAACATCCCCACGTTACGTGTAGGGGACGTACAATAATTTTTTTTTTTTTACTTTTTATTGTACCATTTTGTTGGCGTAACTAATATGCATATTCATGCCAAATTGCAGCTTTCTAGTACTAATAGTCTTTGCACTAGGCTGCGGACGGACGGACTGACGGACGGACATGGCGAAACTATTTTTTGGTTAAATCTTCGAAACCCTTTAACGATGATTTTTGATTCTATAGTTTAGTACTTTGAGTACTTATATTATAACTTCGTTGTGATTTTAAAGTAAACAATTATTTTCATTTGACGCTACCATCCAGGCGCGCGCAATCTATCTCCATCTAACGTTCTTCGCGCTTAGCGTAAAGCCATCTCTTTTTTCATCATAAGTGGCCTCTTAAACAGAACACTGCTGCTCGACGGTAGGTTTAAGTATAAGATGGTGTTACCGATCTGGGCCCTGTTATATGTAGGTATACCTAAAGCTAAAAGTCACAAATAACAAGCGGAATTCTCTTTCAAGCTAAAAGAGTTAGAAAGAGACTTCCGCTTGTAATTTGTAATTTTTAGCTTTATTAAACAGGGTCCCGGACAGACCCTGCACAGAACACCACCACTAAAGCTACAGCTATACCAACTTACTAAATGTTTAAAGAGTTCCGTGATCCTCATACGCTGAGACGCTGACACAGTTTTTTCGACCAACCACCACCATAATGATCATTACAAAGTTTTCTCAATATTATCGCAAACGTCCAAGGGCCAATTATCTAATTAGGATCAAATGTAATTTACGAACTGCTATACAATAAACTAATCGATATTTATCACTCCTTTATCGTTAATTATACAATTACGTTCGCTAACTTTGCATGAGATTGGCCAAGTTTTAATTGAGTTTAAAACGCTTGATGCTATAATAGCACTTGGAGGAGCCAATTAAGTGCAGATATAGTAATTACGTTTTTATGTACGTAGTATGTTACTGTAAAAGTCCGAACTACGGTAAACACAAAATGTTCCAGGAAAACATTTGGTTTATCAACAAATTTGGGAATATACTCGTAAATTTTGAATCGTTTAATCACCTTTTTTTAACAATTACCATAGCATTATTTAATAAAATGTTTAATTTGGAAATATAGTTTTTTAACCAACAAACATGTTTTTTAATCAGTTCATTGGCCTTAATGCACTTAAAGGTAATTATTTCAAATGTAATTACAAAATAAATCTGACTTTGACTGAACCCGCCTAAAGGTGCATTTTCACCGACAAGGCGAGGCGAGGCGGGATGAGGGTACGCGAGATTTTCAATTTGCATTAAAAACCATCAGTTATTTTTATACAAATTTAAATTCTCGTGTAAAAGGTACAGAACCAACCTTACATTACTCTTTGGCCTCGTTTTGCCGGAGGAAAAGTAGCTTAAAGGGCGGGGCCCTACGCAGACCTCGGCCATAAGAAGCAACCCAACCAACGTACTCGTAACCTACCCACAATAGAACTTGCGACTAGTTCTGGGTTACAACTGGGTAAAATATTAATTTAATTGATGAAATTCCGGATTTTCGATATTTATCTGGTACTAGTAAGAGGCGACTCTGGAAATAAGGGCTTGTAATACTGTTAGGCGATGGGCTTGCAACCTGTCACTAATACACTGGTAAACATCTTAGCCTGTTTGTGCAAAATGTGGTTACAGAATTATAAACAAGTCTTCTTAGAGTTGTTGGTATTTCTGTAGCTCTGCCTATACCACTCTGGGAATAAAGGCGTAATGTTATGTATGTATGTAGCAATGCTAAAAATGTACTTACATATTTACACTATGGGAAATTTTATGTTAGTTTCTGATAAAAGGGGCCTATAACTTATTGTAATTGTCAAAAGGGTGTTATTTTGACACCTATTTAAAATTATTTCACCTTTTGCGATAGGTAACTAGCAGCGTCTTTCTAATCCAAACTCATTCGCAAAAAAGAGAAACAGAAATCAATAAAAAATGAAATGTTTTGCCTGGTTGTAAGTGTTGTAAAGCTACTCTATATTACATCCTATTGCGAACTCTATACTGTAATTCTATGGAACTTGCTAACTGTGTAAACAAACGATATATTGAAATTGACATCTAATGTCAATTTTAGTATGGCGGCTTGTTTACATAGTTATCAAGTTCCATAGAATGACACTTTAGGTAAATTAAAGGCTCTGCCTATTCCGATCACTCAATACTCAATCATTTATTGCTTGATCATTGATCCGTGATCTACTCTAGGTAGGTACATAAGTTTGGTACTCTGTCTAAATATGTCTAGACAGCTATATTTTACCTGAGTATTCTCTTAAAAAAGGTCGAGCGAGCAAAGTCATACGAGCGGGCTCACTCGACAGGTAAAGCTAGCTCATGGTTAATTATTCCTTTGTTAACCATGAGATAACTTCTGATTGAGTTGAACTTAGAGCAAGTGGTCTAAAAGGAATAACCTATCAGTTGGTTCCTAGCATCGCAGATAAATTTATTTAGTGTGAAAATCGTAGGATTTGTCCAAGTTCAGCTTTAATGTTACGTGTATTAAGTAATATAATACGTTAACATTATCGGCCGCACACAGGGATTTCAATTAAATTGAATGCTTGTTAAATGACGTGTTGTCTTATTCTATTTCTATGGCAAAGAAAGTGACAGCAGCAAATTCAATCACACTTTAAAACTAATTGACGTTTCTGAGTACGGCAGTATAACCTAATCTTAATGAACACAATAATGTATCTGTGTCTTAACCAAGCCAAGGAAATCACTTGAAACTTACATCAACTAGGCTGCTTTGGTGTCGCAATATTACCAACCGAACCGCTATTAGATCAGTCAAGGTGTATCATTTGTCAAAATGTATTCACTAACATTTTACCAGATTTGAAATCCGAGACTATTGCAATATCAATTAAATATTAGAGTTTTAAATTACGTTCGTAAATTACGAATTAAAAAATTGCAAATGCTACCGTTTTTGAGAAAAACCGGGTAAGTGCGAGTCGGGCTCGCGCACGTAGGGTTCCGTATCTATAAAAACGGCAAAAAAATCATGTCTTTTGTTTGTGAGCCCCCCTTAAATAGCTACTTATTTGTTTTTTTTTATATTCTGTGAATATTTTAAGCGTCACCTGTAGCCGTTACCAATATCGAGCAAAAGCGAGGAAAATAATCACGTTTGTTGTATGGGAAGATGGGAGCCCCCTGAAACATTAATTTTATTCCTTTTTTGTAATCGTTGTTATAGCGGCTACAGAAATAGATCACCTGTAAAATTTCAACTGTCTAACTATCACGGTTCATGAGATACCTACAGCCTTGTGACAGACGGACGGATGTACGGACAGCGGATCTTAGTAATAGGGCCCAGTTTTACCCTTTCGGTACGGAACCCTAAAAAGGCTTAGTCCCTTAGGTACTTAGCTCTAGGCCAGTACTAAACAATTTTCGTGCCTTCCTCTTCTGCAGCATTTTTTTGAACACCTGTGGATATGCCTTTGCAAGCTTCTTCCAATTTACCATAATATTATGAGTCGAATTAATTTACACTTGCAAGTTATTGTTCTAAGAGTGAGTGGCAAATATCTGCATCTCAGTTTTGCATAGTTATAGGCTTATAGCTTTATTTCAAAAATTACAGCATTAACTTGCATGTGGATATGCGGCCTTAGTCAGGTTCATCCCGGGCGAGCATTCTTTTCAACATCGTCGGACCATATCGCGCGGGTGGTCTGTGATCACACCTGCCAACTTACCTTCTACTAGTAAGATCTAAATTGATGACTGGCACCGGTCATTTAGGATGCAACGGGGCGTTTATTTTTCATGGCAATGGATTTCAGATAGCCAAACCTGGCTAAGCTAAACCTAGCTTGAGGCTTTGTTAAAAGAAAATATTTAAGTACACATACAGAACAGTCATTGTGATGCAAAACCTAGCGAATTTGTTAATGGCGTTAAAGCGTGTTAATGGTAGATTGTTCAACAAGGGACTAAAGTAAGCCATTATGACACGCTTCGCGAAAAAGTAGGCATTGCCCCTGTGCTTCGCTTGGCTTGTCTTGGTCCCCCAGGCACTTGTACTATTACTTATTCTGTGCCCCAGGTAGGAATAAAATCCTCGATAGTTTAATTTTTCAATCATGACACTTTTTTCACATGTTTGAATCTTCGAAATCCTACGATCTTTATTGATGATTATTGATTGAATAGTTGACTACAAACAGCAACACTCTTAACTGTACATCGGTGGACCTTATTACAAAAGGCATAAGTTTTACTGATGGACAGTTAAAGGTGTGGGCGATGGAACATAACTTGTTAATCCTTAGAAACCTTTTATTTTATAAATGTTGTAGGTGTAAAATTAACAACAATAAGGTAAGTATGTAAATTTGACGCTGCGAATAAATCGGTTCATGCGTTTAAGAGCTACGGTGCCACAGACAGACACACATACACTTACACATCAAACTTATAACACCCCTCTTTTTGCATCGGGGGTTAAAAAGGCGCGCGCTAACTAGGTATCTCCATCTCGGGTAATTCGCGCGGGAGCACATAAAGCCATCCCTTATGATTCTTGTGAGTTTGGCAGCATCTATATGTGTCCTCATTAGGTAGGCACACGTAACAACAAGATAGAAGGAACAGTGAAGTGTGACGTGCACTAGTGTCAGCACGGAAGAAAGTCGAAACAGTCAAAATTGTTTTACCAGCAACAGCATTATATCTGAGATTTTTATCTTTTTAATAGTTATTGCTAAAAAATATGCTTACTTACGGGTGTAATCGAGAATGAACATTCAATGAGAGAGACAATGATTTTTCTGATATAATATACCTACATATATTATGTGTTATTATTATGAGTCAACTAGTGTAATCGCAAAGTGCGGTTCGTTTGTTTTTGTGCGACAAACAAGACAAAGTGACTCATTGAGCAAGATATTCTCAAACTTAATTCGTGTCGTATAAATACAAACATTAGAAACACAATCTGGTCTTGACTTCAATAAAACTAACGACAGGTATGTATAGTATAGGTATATGTAGTGTAGTGTTAGTGGTGGTAGGACCCTGTGCAGGGTCCGTCCGGATCGCTACCACCATCTTATCCATTAACCATCCGCCAAGCAACAGTGTTCGCATTGTTGTGTTCCGGTGTGGGGATAAGACAACCGGTGAAATTACTAGCATAGAGGCATTCCATCTTAGTCCTCAGGGTTGGCAGCGCATTTGAGGTCTTAGGATTATAATCTTGAGAATTCAAATGTCTATGGGTCTCAGATTTCACTTACCATCAGGTGGCCTGAGTGCTCGTGTGCCTTCTCCTTAACATAAAAAAAAAAAAAATGTAGGTACTTGGACGGTTTCCAAAAAAGTACATATAGATAAGGATAAAAATTAACAACGGTAATTTTTCCATTACGTCACGAATAAGCAGGATAGCCTAAGAAAAATTGCCCCCAGCGTTTTTGGGTCGAAACTATAATCAAACGATGCCTTTTGAGTAGGTAATATCCTGCACAAAGTTTCATCCCTCTGGTTACCCCCTGGGGGTGAAAAACACCCTGTATAACAAGTTCGGCTCATGGTACAAACACCATTTTTTTTTCAAACATGAACCAATTTATATTCTACATCATACAAAAGTTTCATCGACCTAGTTCAGAAGGAACATTGCGAAATTAATAGATAATTACCACTAGGTAATTATCTATTCTGTGGTAGTGGTAGGACTTTGTGCAAGCCCCGTCCGGATCGCTACCTCCATGTACTTTTAGATAACCTACATACCCTTTTAATCTGTGGATAACCTGACGCCAGGTAGCAGTGTTGGCATTATTGTGATCCGGTGTGGGAATTGGACAGCCCAGGGGAGCTTTACGTTCATCATTGCGATCGACGCAGCGCTGTGTTAAGAAAATCGACCCCCTTAAAAATACAGATCCCGAAACTACGTTAGCTCTGTCTCTTTTCTACTTAGTGGTATTTGATAGGTACCTACCTACCATAGTTTTACTATAGTCATTCCTAAACGAAGCAGGCAGGTATTCAATCGATGTGACTACTCGTAAACATATGTGATTGCCTGTTTTAGTGACATGAATGAAATATGCAATTCGACCCTACCTACGACTAGCGGTCCCAAGTTCGATTCCCGGTAAATTTTGACAAATATGTGTGCGAAATTTCCATGTATTTCTATTTGTTCGGGACTACTTAGGACAATTTGTGTGAGATGGTGCCCTAATATTTTCTAAGCAATTCCAGATGTTTAACGAACTAAAAATGCTAATTTTTATAAGGTTTTTTTTTTTTAAAATTTTATTTAACCTTGTATTTTTTGAATTTTATTTGGCCACCCAGATGTATATTTTGTATGTCTGAATGTGTATTTTAAAGCCAAAAAATATTTTATTATAAACATATTGATTTTTAATGTTTGTAATTGTACAGTGCAATTATCATTTACTGCACATTTAAGCCTTGACACGATTATAATAATAACATTTACATAGTCATTAACTTTTGCCCGGGACTTGTTGTCCATGAAGGAAAACTAAGCGGAAATGAAATATTTTATTAAACGGAGTTTTTTTAAAGATATACATGATGTCCCAGAACTTGACGTAAATATTAGTTTTAATTTTTCAATTTGGTAATTAGTTTAGGAGTTAGTTAGGTTTTATTGATACTGGTACCTAAATAAAGCTACCTTGCGGTACACCTTTGGCTCCCTTGGCTTAAGGACCCCTCCACAAGACATGTTTAACATTTTACGGTGATACGGAACCCATCGCTTTCGAGCACCACTCGCGATTGGCCGGTTTTTAATATGAAGTGATTCTCATTTAGATAAGCGGTTCGTCTATACCTTTGACCAATATAGATAAGACCAACTTTTCATTCGAAAACAAGCGTTAGGAATTACGCAGTGTACCGTACCCCTAATCAATATGTCAAATATGTCTGCAAACGCACCTAGTTATGTCATTATGTCCTTCGCTCCAGCGCTCGCACGCTATCCAGCGCTTTATCACATGTCTAGAGTTCCGAAGTAGGTAGATACAATTGCACGCGTTTTACACATATACCTTCAGTGCCAAGCCTTCTATTTTCTTAGAAAAATGAACTTAACATGTAGTTTTCGGCACTGAACTCATTGGTTATCATTCATGGTTTGCGTAACGCGCACAGGACGGATGTAATGTTTCTGATTAGCTAATTGCAAATTGCTTACTTTGTTGTTAACGGTATAATTTGTATGTGATTAAGGTGCAGCTTTTGGCAATTGTCAGTGTTCCGGCAAAGGCAAAGAACATATATTGGCCGTGGTGCATTCGCGTCGCTTTTATATGGCTCGGTAAAGGCAAACGAGCTCATAGGCAATGCACATTTGCAATTTTAAGAGTGCGTTGGAAATCCTGAGTAATACGATGAAATCACACTAAGCTACTTTGTCCACTATGCTAGTGTTATTAAGCCCCGATTCGACCAAACTTTTTACACGGGGGTAAAGCTTACTCTGAGATTAGTAATGTCAAAATGCCATAGAAAACTGTCATTTTTTGACATTACTAATCTTAGAGTAAGCGTTTACCCCGGTATAAAAGTTTGGTCGAATCGGGCCTTAGTGTAGTTCCCTAGTCCTATGATAATGGTGACTTTATCGACTGAAAAACATGAACGTGATGAATGTCTCCATGAATCAATCAACTTTTCTTTATTGTGACTGTTTTTCAGGTAGTTCCTGGTGCAGGGTCCGTCACTATCTTACCCGCTAGTGACATTTCATAGTAGTAGATAAGTATACAGTTCATCGGATTTAATAGAAATTAACTAAAATGCTGATCACTACCATCGATGTTACATAGTGAAAGGTAATATTTAATTTAAGTAATTCATGGTCAAACTTTATAGGGATTTTAAAATTTAAATAAACATCAGAACTAATAACATTTTATTATTTTTCCGATTTCCATTCAAAGTAAACTGAATCGAGAGTGCCTTGCACCAAAAGCCTATTAAGGTAAATTGTATGAAATTGTGTAGCATAATAGTAATAATATACGTTATCTACATGACATAGTCATAACTGTCATTAGAAAGTACCTACAACTTATCGATAAATTAATATCGTTCCGAAGTCCCTAGGACAATAAATAGAATTCGTGCCTCAAAAACTCCTATGTCTGCCCATTAGGAATAAAAATACTGGTTTGTACTGGAGGGCACCCTACCACAGAATAGATAAATAATACCCTACGACTATGCATTTTGTTACCATTAATCCTTTAAAGTATCTTAATTTTATACCTACTCCACGAAAATTTCAGTCCTAAAATTGCGATGTATGAGTTAAAACGCAAAATTGAAGGCTGAAGTTACTAACTTCTTTTGATTGCTTTTACATTAGAGTTGCTAGGATTTGTTACATTTCAAGGTCACACACATTTTCTTGCGCGTGTTAATCTTAATACCAATATTATCACATTTATCACTAGGTCATTAGAGTTGCGTAGTCGGTTAACAAATCCTTTTCCGTTATTCTACCTATTCCTGTGTCTTAACTCTTAGACTGCAGTGTGAACATAGAATGTTGCTATAAGTAAAGATGTTCTACCATTTCGGAATAAAACAGTTTCTAGTTGTGGCACATTTACATTATACTTCGTTTTTAGGGTTCCGTAGTCAAACTAGGAACCCTTATAGTTTCGCCATGTCCGTCCGTCCGTCCGCAGCCTAGCGCAGAGACTCTTAGTACTAGAAAGCTGCAATTTGGCATGAATATGCATATTAGTCACGCCAACAAAGTGGTACAATAAAAAGTAAAAGAAAATTTTTTTAGAGTACCTCCCCTACACGTAACTTGGGGATGTATTTTTATTTCTCGTCTACCTAATAGTGTGGTTGTCGTTGGATAGGTCTTTCAAAAATATTGTGGGTAATCCGTTTATGAGATATTAAGCTTTAAAGCGCTAATTTTTGTTAGTCTCAAGTATCTCCGTCCCCCCTACAGCGAAAACTACAAATACTAAAAATCTGAAAAATATCTTAAATGAAAGGGCATATAACCAATTTTAAAGGAAAACTATCACGACTAAGTAGACATCATATTGGTTCTTGAGATAGAGGCGATTAAAGTGTTTATACCTACTAAAATCATCTACGACGGCACCAATTGACTTTAAATAGGAAAGTAGTGATGATTTTTATGTTTGTAGTACTTAACGGCTTCGGAACCCTACACTGAGCATGGTCCGACATGCTCTTGCCCGGTTTTTTTTTGGCATTAGAATAAAACGGTCAAATCCGCTTATTTATGTTTTCTTTGATAACAGAGCCAATAATTCTATTTCTTGTTATTAATTACTTATTGATGAGATAGATGTTTTTAATTTCTAATTTTTTCGTTAAAGTCAAAAACGTGTGCAAAATAACTGTCACGCTTTTGACCGATATCATTTATTGTATTTTGTGAAATCCTTTATCGTTATTTGATAAACATTTGGGTTAGCAACCCACGGAGTGATTAGGGCAGTTAAAAAACCTATCTATCTAATCCATAGTGGGGTTTTTTTGCATTGTTAACTGTAGGTATGATGCGGACGGTAATACTCGTACAAGCGTGAAATATAAGAAACATTTATGTTGCGCGGCCGAGACTATAATATACTAGGTATATGAAGTTATTTATAGTTCTGTCCTAGATAAGAAATGTGAAAAATGATGTTTTTTTATGGAATAGGGGCAAACGAGCGGACAGATCGCCTGATGGTAAGCGAATACCGTCACCCATAGACACCTGCAGCACCAGAGGAGTTACAGGTGCGTTGCCTGCCTTTCAAATAAGAGTACGCTCTTTTCTTGAAGGTTTGAAGGTCGTACTGGTCCGGAATTACCGCAGGCGACAGACCATTCCACAGTTCCACGTGCAATGATTTACAGTCTATTGTTTATAAGTGTGGTCGACTTTGAAACGATTTGCTAACTTAGCTATGAGACAAGACAGAAAAAACAGAAGCTGTAACTTACCCATTCCATCCATTTTTTTTTTTAACGCACTAACGAAAAACGTTATGTACAGACAGACGGACGGACGGACAAATTTTTCATCTTATAACTATTATAAGGGTTCCATTTGTCGCTTTTACCATTAAAGTTGAATCTTAGTCACTGGTTATTACTTTAATTTCAATTGTCAGACAACAAATATTTTAAAATAAAAAAAATAGATTTTTATTCAGGTAGTACCTACGTAGGACGCACAGGCACTTTAACACATCAATATTCTAGGTACAAGCGCTTCCCAAAAGGGAGTCCACTGCTGATAAGAAACGCCGCAAGAATCTCAACAGTCAGTCATTTTTAGGGTTCCGTAGTCAAATTAGGAACCCTTATATTTTTGCCATGTCCGTCCGTCCGTCCGTCCGCAGCTTAGCTCAGAGACTCTTAGTACTAGAAAGCTATAATTTGGCATGAATGTACATATTAGTGATGCCAACAAAATGGTAAAACACGTAACGTGGCGATGTATATTTTTTTTTAACACAGTTGCTCAAAAAGTGGTACTTTTCGTAACTGTATATCGTGCGGAAAGTTGGATATTACGCACTAGTGCGTTATAGTTTTCCATTTTTTTTAAGTATAATTTTGTTTCAACTTCCAAGCCGTGCATCCAACCAAAGAGTTTGCATGCTCAACCACTTTTTGATTACGTCATTTAGCATTGAGACTATACATAGGTAATATAATTTAAAATATTAAAATTAAATACATACATACATACAAATGTATCTAGGTAATATTAAAAAAGACAGCTCTCATCAAGATGGCTGAATCTGATTTAGTATTACGAATGATTAGATAGTTGCGTATTAAGGTGAATTCACATTACACCATGCCGAAACCGGGCCCAGCCCAGTACGGCGTAATGTAAATCCACCTTTATGCATTACCGCTGGTTAATAGAGAATTATACTTTTTGATTTTTAAATATAGGTAATTAAATTACTGTGACTTTTTTCTATTTGGCTGAATGGTCACAACCGTTGTCATTTCATAAAATCTGTGTCAATCAAAAGTAAATTTGTCTCTTGTTGTAATAGTTTTATTTACTAATTTATTTTGTTTCATTGATATTTTTCGCAAATGTTTTAAAAAACGTCGTTTGATACACGTGCGGAACTGTCATTTTAACTCGTCCCAAGTCTTGTCCCTCGCTTGCAGCTCGGGCCAAGATACTTCGGGACTCGTGTAAAATGACATACTTTCCGCACTTGTAAGTATCAAAATGTACTATTTCTCGTTTACCCCATAGTGTAGGGTGTCGTTGGATTGGTCTTTCAAAAATATTACGCGTTTGTGTAAACAATTTTCGATTATGTGATCCGTTTATGAAATATTAAGCTTTAAAGCGCCAATTTTTGTTAAAGTCCAGCGCTAATTAACCGACTTCAAAAAAAGATACGTTCCATTGTGTGTATTTTTTGTTATGTATGTTCACTGATTACTCCGTCAATTGTGGACCGATTTAAAAAAAAAAATTTTGGTTTGATAGAGTATACTTTTGAGGTGGTTCCATTGTCACCAAATCTGAATCTAATGAGAGGATCAGTGAGGAATTGAGGGAACTCCTCAAATATTGTAGGCAAACATATAGCGACTTTAGTATGTTTAGTAACAAATCTAGCATTTGCATTCAGAAAGTATCATTTGGGGAAGTGGAACTGATGATGAAGACCACAGATGGCCATCGGAACTCCTCAACGGTACCTATTTCAAGGGTGGCGATCAGATATCTCGATTAAGATAGTTGAGCGACTACAACAAAGAATATTTACTTGTTGAAATATGACTATGACTTTCCGGCGGTGGTGTTGCTTGCGGCGCGCTTGAAACTTAAAGTTTCATATCAACTAGTAAGTGGGACTACGGAACAGCGTATTATGATTACTAAAAAGTAAATAAATGTTTAAAAACAATCAAAAAACCGCCTTGAAAATGCGAAAAATTACTTCTTTTAAAATTGTACGCACATACCTAATAGGTTAGTCCAACTGAAGTCGGCGACCACAATATTTTCAACAAAAAAGCCGACTTCAGTTGGACTAACCTATTAGGTAGGTGCCTATAATTTTAACATACTTAAGTTATTTTTTGCGTTTATGAAGGCAGTTTTTTGTTTTATTTTAACTTTTATTTTATTTTGAATTCGTTTATAAAGGACCGATATAAGTAGGTAATTTTAAAATTATCCGAAACAATAATATTATTATAGACAGTAGGTATTATGGATGAGGCCTTGATTTATTACAAGCTCAATGTAGGTACGCGAGTACTGTACACACGAAGTTGTGATAATGTTTATCTTTGCACATGCATGACTTTGAAACAATTTGTTTTTCAAACGTGTCCAGTGCGGTCACTCATATGAATAACATACACATATTTACAAGGTATACTCGTATAGTTGACTAAGGTAGTCCTTTACAATTTTAACCGACTTCAAAAAAAGGAGGAGGATTTTTTTTTTTTTATGTTTAGGAGAAGGCACACAAGCACTCAGGCCACCTGATGGTAAGTGGAATCTGAGACCCATAGACATTTGAATTCTCAAGACTATAATCCTAAGACCTCAAATGCGTTGCCAACCCTGAGGACTAAGATGGAATGCCTCTATGCTAGTAATTTCACCGGTTGCCTTGTCCCCACACCGGAACACAACAATGCGAACACATATATATGTATGTTCCCCGAGTACCTACTCAAAAACCGCTAGACCGTTTTTTTTTTTTTTGAGTTTGTATACTTTCCAGCTGGTCCTATTTTCAGCACATCGAGATCTGATGATGGCATCTTGGAGAAATCAAGGGAACTAAAATACGAGTAGCTGGCGGCCACCGAAATACGTCAACGGCACCTATTTCAAGGATGGCGATAAGATATCTCTATTAAGATAGTTGAGCCACTATGACGAAGGACATTCAAATCGTGTAAACATATGACTATGACTTTCTCGCGCCGCTGCTTGTTTCTTATTTATTGAGATATGGGACGACAGAACAGTATAATATAATCATAAGAAAAGATATGCAACAAAATAAATGATTAAAAAACAAAAAACCATCTTCAAAAAACAAGAAATATGATTTTTTTAATGGTAGGTAATAGGTCAGTCCAACTGAAGTCGGCTTCCTACTATATTTTAACCAAAAGGCAAATTCAATTATACCATACTGGTAGGTAACCACCACCAAAGGCTTTTTGTTTTTAAAAGTAAGTATACTATATTTATCTATTTGTATAAATGAGTATTATATCGTTGTCTAATACCCATAGTGCAAGTTTAGAACTTAGTATTACTAGGTAAATTTGTTCGACATTGGGGCCAATTCGAATTGTGTGTTCTAATTTTAAATATCTGTAAATTTAAATAGTCCGGTATAAACTGACACGCACTAAGTATGCATTCGCATTCTTCACCACTTTATAATGGACAATTTAGGTTTACTGGTGTTTAAAATTAATCTCAGAGGCGAGAGTCCCGAGAGTCAGAGTTCTTAGACTGAGAGTCCTACGAGTCAGTCCTCAGAGTCAAGGTTCTTAATCCTAACAGTTAATCTACACAGAGAGACAGAGCCGTAAGACTGGGAGTGTTAATAGATTACATGCAGCTATGTTAGAACGTTGCAGATTAAATACTAATCCCTTCATATTATTTCGACGACGTGTTAGCCTAGTTAATAATGACCCTGCCTACGAAGATAGCGGTACCACGTTCAATTCCCGGTATGGGCAAATGTTTTTGTAATGCGCTCAAATATTTGTTTATGAGTCTTGGATGTTTTCTATAATACAATACAATACAAAACACTTTTTTGGCCACCAAACAAAAACATTACAGAGAAATAGCACAATTTAAAAGACCCAGGTAAACAACAGGCGGTCTTATCGCTGATTAGTGATTTCTATGTATTTATTTCTCTATGTAATTAATGTAATTATGTATATCGTTGTCTGGTGTGTACCCATAGTACAAGCCTAGAGCGGGAGCCTGCCGTTTGGCCAAAATATTTTTGGTCAAATGTATCATTTCCCAAATTTTTCATTTGCCAAACCAATTTTATATATTTTTTTGCGAATTTATTTTATTACTATCGTGTAGAACCGTGTAGGTTAGGTTAGGTTAGGCTTTTATAAAATCTTGAAATATGAACGGTTACAGAAAACAAAGAGGTTTGGCAAATGAAAATTTGGGACATGAAACACTTGACCAAAAACTTTTTGACGAACCGAAGGTAACCCCTAAAACGGGAATTTTTGGTCAAATGTATCATTTCCCAAATGTATAATTTGCCAAACCATTTTATATAAATTTTTCAGAATTTATTTTAGTACCATCGTGTAGAACCCTGTAGGTTAGGTTAAGTTAGGCTTTTATAAAATCCTGAAATATTTACGGTTACAGAAAACAAAGCGGTTTGGCAAATGAAAATTTGAGAAGTGAAACATTTGACCAAAAACTTTTTGACGAAAGGAAGGTAACCCGCTTAGAGCTTAGTTTTGGCCGAGGTCAATTTGTGTGAGATAGTCCCGAAAAAATAATACTTAATATTTGCAAGAGTGAACCCAGTTTTGCTAAAGTATTTTTGTCTCTGTCAAATTCAAATATATCAATGGAGGCCAAGGATAAACTATATATTCTACACTTTAGCCATGCATCGTGCTTTGTAAACGGCTATCGCTAGCTGCGATGCATTAGGCAACTGTTCGAATTAAATATACTTGTAAGATTACATTTAATGAAGTAAGTAGCGACTGTGGCGAGTAATCAGGTCACTGGCTACACTGTTCTTTACTGCTACGGTGATTATGGTTTAGGGCAATTAATATTGTATAAGATGCTCGTAGCTTGTCGGGTATACGCTAACTTTAACGACTTTATATCTAAGACGTTGATGATGTGAGTGTAGGTATGTGCTTCTGGAATCGTTTAATATTTAAAGTTGAACAGCAAGGCCTCAGTTTCTAGGGTTCCGTAGTCAAACTAGGAACCATTATAGTTTCGCCATGTCCGTCCGTCCGTCCGCAGCCTAGCGCCGAGTCTCTTAGTACTAGAAAGCAGTAATTTGGCATTAATATGCACGTTAGTCACGCCAACAAAGTGGCACAAAATAATGTAAAAACATTTTTTTTTACGGTAGGTACTTCCCCCTACACGTAACGTGGGGTTGTATTTAGTTTTTCTCGTCTACCCTATAGTGTGGGGTGTCGTTAGATAGGTCTTTCAAAAATATAATGGGTTTGTGGAAACAGTTTTTTGATTAAGTACCTA
Source organism: Acleris holmiana (assembly GCA_949316455.1). NCBI lineage: Eukaryota > Metazoa > Arthropoda > Insecta > Lepidoptera > Tortricidae > Acleris > Acleris holmiana. The sequence continues at coordinate 7,206,572 of OX438769.1, forward strand.
AGTAATCCATTTATGAGATATTAAGCTTTAAAGCGCTAATTTTTGTTAGTCTCAAGTGTCATCATAGATTTATATTATTAGATTGTTAACAGCTGTCAAATTTTATGAGCTAACAGTCTACATATTAACATTTAACATTGTATGGTGAAATTGGTACTTAGTCTGTAGTGCTATTTATAGGGGAGCAGTGTAACAAACACACTAGTGTAGAGATTTTCTATGTCAGTCTTACCCTCGCAGGTTAATTATTCACCTAAGGTTCTCTCACCCACTTCCTTTGTTTGCAAACGAAAGTCGCACTTAAATTATGTACTTTTTATTTAAAAACGTGTTTTTAAGGTTCAAAGTTCGACAGTCATAAACTAAACCTCACCTACAGATTCAGATTGTGGGGGGCTACCATTTCATGCCTAAACAATTCAGTTTAGAATGGGTGTAAAGGACAGAGCTATAGCAGTAATATAGCTCTGTCTCTTTCTCTCACCGTAAACTGAATTGCTAAGCCATGTCATAGTAGCCCCCCAGATTTTATTTAATATAATGTTACAGTATAAATAACACGGCGTGTCAAATTATAAGTGAGTATTTCCTACCATCCTGCTGTCTATACTAATATTATGAATGTGAAAGTAACTCTGTCTGTCTGTTTCGCTTTCACGGATAAACCGCTAAACCAATTTAGATGAAATTTGGTAGGTATGTGATAGTTTGAGTCCCAGGGTAGGACATAGAGGTACTTTCTATCCCGAAAAAAAGCGTGGTTCCTGAGGGAAGAGCGATAAGTGATCGGAATCTACGTGGACGAAGCCGCGGAATGAAGCTGGTAATATTATATTTTTTTATCATTCAAGTTTTCCTCATCTAATCACGCTACGTGTTTACATTTGTAAGATGAAGATTGTAGAGGCAACTCTCCGCCTCGATAGAAATCGCAACAACGTGTCCTGAAGTAGGCTTCACACCATTATTGTCATAGTTGCTTCGCAAAAGCTTAACAAGGAGCTCACAAATATCTGAACACGTTGTCAAAGCATTAAGGTGGGTACGAATTAGAGCAGCCTCGGGTTGAGGCACGCACGGCTCACCTATTTTGCTCAAATTCGTACGCGCTCATGCGCTGTGCGCGAGTCGGTAGCGAGCGAGCGGCGCGCGGCGTGCCGCCGTTAGTCGGTCTTTTGACCGTGTTAAAAGGCGCCTCAGTGTTCGTGCCTCGCGTAATTTGGACGTGTATCCGAGCGTGCCGCGTGCAGAACGACAAGTTCTAACTTGTCTGTGGGCGAGGCGCATACAAATTTGATAAATTTGCTGAGCCGTTCCCCCACCAAGACAATTTCTACTTCTTTTAAAAAAAAATAATCGGTGAAGTATGATAAAGCAGCCGCGGCTGTCATCGTGTCCGACGCCATTTTGAAAAGTCGGCACGCTGCCTCACCAGCGCATGTTTCTGTGCCTGTTGCAAATAAACTCACCCCGTTTGCGCGAACGGATATTTTTGACCACCCTGAAGAGAACAGATTATATTCGATGGTGACTGTTTCCGTACTTGACGGAAGACTTCTTCCTAGGAAAACAGCGTTTAGGTAGGCCGAACATGGTCTGGGCGTCTATTCTACTGCGTTAAAACAATATTGCGTTTGACGTGTTTTGGTATCGTTTTTGACGCCGCCATGACTGTCAATTAACATAAGAGTTATCAAAACGTTGACTGCACGTCAAAGGCGATATCGTTTTTCCCGTGTAAAATCTCAGATGCTTATATACCTACATTTTTAGGATGATTCTCACTGACTCTCGGAAACGTTGCTCCAATAAAAAGTAATTTCGGTGTGGACGCATCAAGACACTGCGCACGTAATTTACGTAGGTTCTAAAAACTTAAGTGAACAGTCACGAGCGCTCGCGCAGGGCCATTAACTTTACCACAGTTCTGTGAACTTTACTATTTACGTATATTCCAAAAATAACTAGTCACGTAAATTATATTTCCTATCATGATTCTTGGTGTGTAATTACATAATTATTTTTAATAATCCGTATGCTTATCTGTGGTTCAATTAACCAAGTATGTAAATAAACTACAGGGTTTTGGTATCTATTTTCCTTATTGCAGCTGTTTACACTGGTAAAAGATAGGAAAATCACTGCAAAAATAAGTATTGGTATAGAAAAAGCCGGTCAGGTGCGAGTCGAACTCGGGCACCGAGGGTTCCGTGCAAATGGTGTGGCAGTCTCGAAGATTACAAACATTAACGTTGCCGTTGAAAAACTGTTGTCCACCACAAATAAGATTCTAATCGCAAAAAAAATATATGTCATGAAACTGATGCATCAACAAATTGTCGATTTTCGGATTTAAACCTTTACTTGTGCCGTGACCTTGCCTAATTTCATGATTGTAGGTCTATGGCAAGGACCATATTGGTTTTGATTAAGAACATAAAAGTGTTGAAAATAAAAAGCTCAAAAATAAAGGCTCAAATGGCCGTTTAGGTGAAAAACTTAATTCAAGGACCTAGGCGTCTATTCTACTGCGTTATAACGATATCGCGATTGACGTGTTTTAGAATCGTTTCTATCACAACCGCCATTGTTGTAAATGACATGAAAGTTATCAAAACGTTGACAAAACGGAAACACGTCAAAGACGATATCGTTATTACCGTGTAGAATCCCAGCCCTGTTGTATGTAGTTATGTACAAAATTATATACATACATACATACTTATGTATGTATCGTCACGCCTTCATTCCCAGAGTGGGATAGGCAGAGCTATAGAAATACCATTAACTCTAAAAGAAACTTGCAGATAATTCTGTAACCACATTCAGGTTAAGATGGCTAAGAAGTTTACTAGTGTATTAGTGACATGTTGCAAGCCCATCGCCTAATAGTACTACAAGCCCTTATTCCCTTAGTCGCTTCTTACGATATCCACGAGAAGACATGGAGTGGCACTATTCTAACCCGGCAACCATATAGGGGAGCAATTATATAATGTTCAATATTGGGCTCAAAATTGTCTGAAACGATCATAGTAATTGCGGCTGTCACATATTTTTGGGACTGAGATGTTGAATAATTAATTAATCATATCACTGCTCTGGTGACTGTACTTGCTACATTATGTTATGCTGGATGAGTATTTAATGTTCATTATGAATTTTGTATTAACTAGCTTTTGCTCTCAACTTCATCTGCGTAGAACTATCGATATTTCCCCAGGATTATTTTCCACGATTTAATGTATCCTATTTCAAAGTTAAAAAAAATTGTTTGTTATTATTTCGCTTACCTCAGTGTTTCAGCGCCACTGAAAACCAGCGTCACGGCTTATACAAACAGCAACACTCTTAACTGCACATCGGTGGACCTTATTACAAAAGGCATAAGGTCTACCGATGGACAGTTAACAGTGTGGGCGATGGTACCATAACACATTGCTGAGTGGTGTAAATTTTGTCGTCACAGGACCACCCATGGCAACATTATGCTACAATACAATGAAATTGTATTTGTTTATATTCCTTTTTTGTTTATTGTGTAATTAAAATAAATAAATATCACGGGATAATGTCACATAAATTGACCTAGTCCCAAACTAAGCTCTATAGGCTTGGTATTGTGTACTAGACAACGATAAACTTACTTTTATAGAAAAATGTTTACTTAAATACTTAGAAAACATCAAAGACTCAGGAACACATACTCGTGCTCGTCACACAAATATTTGCCCTTACCGGGATTTGAACCCGGGGCCTTTAGCTTCGTAGGCAGGGTCACTACCAACTAGGCCAACGTGTCGTATATCGTGTTTTGATGCCATTCTTTTTATTATGTGTAATCCTAATCTTTGAACTGTATTTTCTATTTATATACTTTTCCCCGGGGTTCAAGCTATCTTTATATTAAACGCGTAAAACAGATTGGTACCAATATAATTTAACTGATAGAAATCTTCGTTTACGTTATACAACACTATTTTCTAAAACTATCTCTTCCATAACCGCCTGCCTGCCTAAAAGATTACGTTAGACATATTAACTGGTGAAATGATCTAGAAATACAAATGTCTGTTGGTAATTAAACTGCATTTAACTGTATAAGTAACACTGTAACAAAACTGCTTTAATTTACGGATTATATGGCGATACTTCTTTCATGTTATTCTTCTGCTTGTTAGGCTTACGTAGATTATCGTATTTGGTGCTAGAGCTGGGCTGGGATTCTACAAGGTAATAACGATATCGTTTTTGACCTGTTTCTGTATTGTCAACGTTTTGATAACTCGTATGTCATTTACAATAATGGCGACTGTGACATAAACGATTCTTAAACGTGTCAAACACGATATCATTTTAACGCACCTGAATAGAGGCCCAGGTGGATGATACGTATCATACAGAATCATATTTACCAATCCAAATCTAATTTTAATGTGTCCCCCGTGTGGTTGAAGGGTTAGAATAGTGCCACTCCATGTCTTCCCGTGGATGTCGTGAGAGGCGACTAAAGGAATAAAGGCTTGTACTGTTAGGCGATGGGCTTGCAACCTGTCACTAATACACTGGTAAACATCTTAGCCTAACTATGCAAAATATGGTTACAGAATTATCAACAAGTTTAGAGTTGTTGGTATTCTGTTGCTCTGCCTACCCCACTCTGGGAATAAAGGCGTGACGTTATGTATGTATGTATCTAATGTTATAAATGCGAAAGTTTGTGTGTTTCACAAACTTGGAGATAGCTTACAGTTATTAGCCCTGGATTAACTCATAGGCTAAACTATCTCCATTCCAAATTTCATTCAAATCCGAGCTGCCATTGCGGCGCGAAGAAGTAACAAACTAACCCAATGAATAACGATAATCGAAATCTGTACGGACGAAGAAGCGGGCAAAAGCTAGCTCTTAATAATCACCAAACCATCTTATCTTACAATATGAAAATGATCTCGTATTGAAGCAGTGGCAGTAGACATTTTGGCGCCTTGGGCCATAAAGCAGATAGGGGTTTCAACTCAATGCTAAGGTTTATGAGAAGTTAAAAATACCATTTACAAATCAATCAATGGTCAAGTCAATGACCACAATTTATTTCAAATTCCCAAAGTTCTCGCTTATTAAAAAGCAATCAATTCTCGTCCCGACACGGAATTTCTCACGCAAGCGCAATTGAACAGTTTGAAGATCAATTAGTGGATAACTTTAGTACGAGTAAAATTGGAGCGCATCTCTCAATAGCGATCAATGTAAAAACGATTAACATTTGTAACCTCCAAAAGTAATTATATCATTGTAATGGACGTTTCGTACTTTTGCTATTATTTATCGTTAATGGTAGCTCCATCCCTCTCACTCTACAGTTATTACGATACCGAGAGAAAGGCACAGCAGGGCTAACGTAACTTTGAAAGTCAATTTTGAGAGTTAGTCTCATCAGTCTTTTCAAAACTCTAAAGGGAGGCCAGGGGGGTTATCATGAGCTAGCTTTGCAGTTCTGTTTACGCTCAGAGAAAAGGACAGAGCTATATAGCTCATACTAACTCATAACTGTCATAGCTCTGTCCTTTTCCCTGAGCGTAAACAGAACTGCATTGTTATGTCATGATAACCCCTCAGATCACAATGCTCGGATTTCAATGTACCTTAATTAATAAGAATAAATTTATTTATAGAAAATAAACGGTTTACACATAAGGTCCTGTGGACCCCAGACTAGGCTGAGCCTGTATCTTGGGACCCAGTAACTTACCTCGTATAATAGTGTTAACAATCGATCACACAATCAATAAAACGAGTTATTTCCATAACATGTAAAGTTTTCATCATCTGAGTAAGTAGGTACATAAAAACGTATAGAGCAACGATGTACATTTATTGGACTTTGGGTGGGAGATAAAATAATAAACAACACAGTTTTTAAACAATAATCATATATTACGTTCTAAATATTTTTCAACGCTTATAATACATCCACGATAATTCATTTCTAAACATACCTACCACGAGTACTTTTCCAACCGCGTCCAGTCTGTGCCCATCGGATTATAGTGAAACAAAACGAAAATGAATATTGATTCGTCATTGCATATTACTTAAACCGACTCGTCAATATAAAACGTTTGATCTAAGAGTACGAAGTGTACCTGTTAAGTAGCCGTTCTTATAAATATATATATATTGTTTATTAAAACGAAAATACCCAACAGGTATATATAATAAAATTAAAACATGTATCCACAAATATCAATGCAGCTCAGTCAAATAGGATAAATAAAAATTATATTTTTTTAATTAAAATTAAACATTCAAAATTTACAATTCTCCAAACAGTGCAGTTCGACCCAGCACGTCACATATTTAATCAATGTAAACTGTCGTAATACATATTTTTATGTGTGAAACACAGTTAATAGACTACACAACATTGGTTAGCGTTAAGTAGTAAAGTTAATTAAGCAAGGTTAAGCACTACATAGTCCGACTCATCCGAGATAACACATAACGTATCTGCTAGTAGCGCTTGAGCGGTTATGAACTAGATACTAGATCCGTCATTAGCCAAATTGTCGGTCAGGTCTTCAGAATTCCCGAAATGTAAATATTGTACCAAAAGTGGCCATTCTATAATAATATGACAGGGCCTTTATTCTACTAGGTTTTTTTATGTTAAGGAGAAGGCACACGAGCTCTCAGGCCACCTGATGGTAAGTGGAATCTGAGACCCATAGACATTTGATTTCTCAAGACTATAATCCTAAGACCTCAAATGCGTTGCCAACCCTGAGGACTAAGATGGAATGCCTCTATGATAGTAATTTCACCGGTTGTCTTAACCCCACACCCGAACACAACAATGCGAACACTGTTGCTTGGCGGGTGGTTAATGGATAAGATAGTGGTAGCGATCCGGACGGACGGATAAAACTAAAACAAATATATGATGTACATTACCATGCAAACTTCCACCGAAAATTGGTTTGAACGAGATCTAGTAAGTAGTTTTTTTTTTAATGCGTCATAAATCGTCTGGCTGCTACGGAACTACTAGCACTTGGCCGCTTTTTTCAAAGCAGAAAGCTTTTCTGATACATAATATTTTCATACAACAGCACATATCATATTGCATTTTATGGAAAGGAATTGGAAGGTACCATCAATGACGCTGCATAATTAGTCAACCATTACAACGACCACTGACTTTGGGTTTTTAGTGATAAATGCCAAATGCCTAAACGTTGTGATAGATACTGATCCCAACCACACTCGTTTTGGCACGACATCAATACATAAAGACGGTTACTTGATGTCTCACGACAGTTTTATCAAAATCCAAAATCCCACCGCCGCCGCCGGTAAGCCGCATATTCAGATACATTTTAGAGAACATAAACTCGTTCTTTTTTCAAAATTCCAAGGAAAAATATTTTCTAAAAACTATTTAATCATCCTTAACTGACTCTGAGAGCGGCCGTTAATGTATTTTTTTACGTAAGCGAAGTCTAATAACGAAATGGAGGTTTCTCGGGTCCAGAAATCAATCTACTTATCAAGTTGTGTTACGCCAAACCTGTTTAAACCTAACTATTAAATTGCACTAGCGTCTCGGCGTGACTCGCACCCAGAACTCCGGTAGCGTGGTGATGATGCCCTCGATCCTCCTCGCCGGCTTCTTCAGCGGTCGTCCATCAGCTGTGGACACGTGGAAGGCCTGCATGAAGGCGGCGAAGACCTGGAACATGCACTGCCGGGCGTATGTTTCCCCAGCGCAGAGGCGGCGGCCTGTGGGGAAATGAATAGGTAAAGAAAACTTGCATATTTTACACTCAAGAGCAATTTAAAAGGGTTAGTTTCTATGGAAAATCTGTACTAAGTGATCCGTATTTATTGCTCTAACATGCTAAGTGAAACATGAGGCACAGCACTGGAGAGTGTGACATGATAACTTTTTAAAATATAAAATCCAAGATATAATGGCGCTCTCTTCCTTGAGAGCTCATATTTCATAAACGGCCCTACTGATTTTGATGAAACCTAGCTCAGAACCATACCGATTGTAGGTACTAGCTTTCATTTAAAAACTCGTCCAAATCGGACCATCCGTTTGGGAGCTATGATGCTACAGTTGACACACAGATACACACATTAAACTTATATTATTATTTTTGTCCCGGGGGAAATGCCTTTGCATATCCACCCCGACGGGGGCCAGGTTGGGTTATGTCTAGCTTGCACGGACTAAAACCCCCGCGTCGTTCAACCAAACGCTTTAAGAGGAGGCTACACGGGAGCGCTAAAGCGGCAAAAGATAGCCCTCCAATTAGCGAGTACCCTGTGGACAACCTAGCCTAAACTTAACCAGGGGGTTATGGTTAGGCTAGGTTAGGTTAGTAGGTATTGAGGTGCGGACTGGATACCTACGCGTTGGCGTATATGTTGCAGTCTCTCTTGATTTTGATGATGATCGAGATTCGGAGAGAACGCAGCATCTGGACATCATCGGTTGGGGCTGTCTCCTTCATAGTATAAAACAAAGTCGCTTTTTCTGTCCCTATATCCCTATGTATGCTTAAATCTTTAAAACTACGCAACGGATTTTAATGTGGTTTTTTAATAGATAGAGTGATTGAAGAGGAAGGTTTATATGTATAATACTTTAATCCGGAGCGAAGCGAGGGCGGGTCGCTAGTCCTCTAACCTAATTCTTCCGCAATCCGTTCCCGGAAGGTGACTCTCGTGGTCTCTGTGCGTCTTCCGATGCATTAAGACAAATAACGATTAGGGATTACATAATAGACAGAATTATTAATTAAGTACTTAAAGGAATGCTTCGGCGGTCTTCCAAACACATTAAAGAATGCGCGCATACTTATTTATATTGATGACAAGCTTTTGCCCCCGACTTCGTCCACATAGATTTCGATTATCGATATTCCCTCGGGAGCTTTTTCCGGGATAAAAAGTAGCCTATGTGTAATCCAGGGCTATCTCTATTTCGAATTTCACCCGGTGTCCCTTTGTTTTACAGAAACTCATTTTATAGAATATATCACTTCGCAGAATTTTTATTTCATAGAACACTAATTTCTGCTGAAACCGTTATAGTTTAGACATGTGTCCACCAAAAAATAATCTGAAAACAGTAAGGTTACAGCAGAGATTAGCTTCCTAAAATACTTTCGAACAAAATAAAAGTAGTTATTTCTTCAACAAAACGTGTTTTATGTCATTGCCTCTGACCAAAATGTGTTAAACTAACACCGACTTGCTAAACTCGATTTACCCAAACAATCGTGCATACGGCAAACACTACTGTTCCCCTATTTCACTTCATTTTAAACCAACGTTATGTTAGCTCTTATTAACTTGTAAGTAAAGGCAGCCTTATCGTTAACCATATGATAACGATGATGGTCTGAAACCAATGAATAGAGGCCCTGTTTGCTCATAGTTAGGGATCCAACTTTTATTTTGTAAGTACACAGAAACACGCTGGCGACACGTGACCGGGTTTATAAATATTTGTGACATTGTGTCATTTCTAAGAAATAAGAGCGGAATGTTCAATTATAGCAATTACCCGTCGCTGTTAGCCGGATTATTGCGCAACCGCACTGTTAACTGCAGGTTTGCACATTAGTACCTATTTCTAAGCTATAATTGCACTAGCAAATACTTAACTACTTATAGGTACTTGTACCTATAATATGGTACCTACACGCAACGCTTACGATCTGGGCTGAGATTCTACACGTAAAAACGATATCACTTTTGAAGTGTTTCCGTATTGTTTTGATAACTCATGTCATTAACAATAATGGCGGCCGATAACGATTCTAAAACACGTCAAACGCGATATCGTTATAACGCAGTAGAATAGAGGCTTAGGTAGGTGATTTCCAAAACAATTTACAGCGTATATTTACAAAAGGTAGCTAAAAACTCAATTTCGGACAGACGGACATGGAGAAGCTATAAGGTGGAATTGTTGAGTGCGGAACCGTAATAAGAGTTCGTCATACTAGTTGTCAAGAGTTATTAACGTTAAATTATTTTATACGATCCTACCGGCTTCGCCTTTGTTCACTATAGGCTAGTCGTAATCAAGTCAAATCTGTAGAACAATCTCAAGGCAATTCTTCAAAGCTGGTCCGAGATAACATCTTATTCGTAACTGTAACAGTCATAAAGGTTGCTTTAAGGCGTCACAGAACCGTGGAATTAGACGCGCGTGTCTGAATTATGGTTTAAAAAACCGGGCAAGAGCATGTCGGACCATGCTCAGTGTAGGGTTCCGAAGCCTTTAAGTACTACAAACATAAAAATAAACAAGTAATGTAATTTGGTGCCGTCTTAGATGATTTTAGTAGGTATAAACACTTTAATTGCCTGTATCTCAAGAACCAATGATGTCTATTAATACTTAGTCGTGATAGTTTTCCTTTTAAATTCGTTATATGAGCTTAACTATATTTAAGTTTTTTTTTTCAGATTTTTAGTATTTGTAGTTTTGGCTGTAATGGGGGAGGGGGGGAGTCTTCTTTGACTTGACTCTGACGTCGTGGCGGGCGTCGGGCGGTTGTTATAATGTCAATTTCGGTTTTGACACTTAATTGGGCATCGCATTATTCAGTTTGGCCTTCAACTGCAGCCCGTATTCGGTCACGATCACCGACTAGTGTTTAAACAGTTTCTCCAAAGTAAACAACGAATCTAGTTAAACCGCATGCAGCTGCCGGATTCGGTCACCGACCTTAATGTTTAGATTTTTTTACAAGCTTTTATCAACTTGCAATGTTTGTATGCATGTCAGTATAGGGCAAATTTTACAAGTTAATTTTGAACCAGTTCCCATTAATGGAATATAAAATTTGGACATGAAACCCCATGACAATGCAACATTATGGTCTATATGAGCTGATCTGATGATGGAGTCGGAAGGTGGCGATAGGTACTCCGTTATACTAAACGTAGACCTTCCGTGTTGGGACTCATTAGCTAGGTCTTGATTAGCATATAATGATTTTGCAAACAAAAGTACAAGCGGCAACAAAACCTTGCCTCAAAAATTAAATAATTGACAGAAACTTATATAGGTACAAAACATATTAACGCGTATACGTGAAATATCGACAACGAAGGAGAAAAAGTTGTAACAAAACGCAGAACACGAAATATATAATAAAATAACAAAATATTCATTGTGAATTAGAAAACAACTTACCTATGTAATCTAATAACCTTTATTTCTCTTTGAGCCGGAAATAAGGGGTTATCTGTACTTGCGTCCGTTTGCCTGTCTATTAGGTATTGTATAGCAATTCCAGGAGCCTAAACAGTGAATCCTAATCGATTTCAATGTGTTTTTTTCCGACTATATCAGAAAGGGAGCGGAGGGAGTCGAGTGTATCTACCTCTATACATTTAAATAATAATGAAACCAGCAGGCTGTGAATGGCTGGACCGATTTCGCTAAGTAATTCTTTCTTTCGTGTTTGTTTATTGTCAGGAGAAGGTTTTTATGAAAGAAAACATTGAGTAAGTTGCTCGAAAAATTAGAAAATAGTTAATGATGCATTGGTTTTAAACGATATTAGCAGCGCGCATTCAGTCAATGGCGCGACCTGTCAAACGACTGACAATTCTGTTTTTGGAATATTTTGTATTTTATTAATTATACCAAATGTCATTCAATATTCATAGTTAAGACAGGATTACGTCGGTTGGGTCAACTAGTGTAGTTATGTATGTATATTTCTTTGGCATGCTCTACAACCTAAATAGCTTGATAGTATTTATTAACAATAAAGGTGTCGTTAGATTCGTCTTAGTTGTAGGAATGACACAGGCTACAATACTAAAGTACGTTAGTTAGTTAGCAATGAGAGGGGTTTATTTTTTTAATGTAGGTACATGTATAGACGACAAATAAAAAAATGCAGTCCCGTTTTCAAAGCAAATTTAGTTAAGCAAATTTAATTAAAATATTAAGAAATTGAATTCTAAGTTATTTATTGACAACTACACCGTTACACATAATTAATATCCAAATGTAAAGCTATATTGCTTCACACCTTTAGCGCAAACTGCTTCGTCACTACTCATCAAAACCCCAATTATTAAAAAGCCTTGGCATAAGAGAGTTTTGGATTATGCTCAACACAACAGGGTTCCGTAGTCATAACTACAAATACAAGCTATTATTTTCTCAGGGATTTGATCTTTTACCGCACAAAAGCAACTAAAACGACAGTTAATTAAAAAAATTTGGATGGAATCAGATATCGGGTATTCGCTTAATATTAAAAACAATGAAGCCTTTAAAAATATATTTCTATTGGAATTAGTTTTAGGTTTGGTGCGAGAGATATCGAATTATGTATATGTATGTGTATAAAATGTTCGATTTTTGACTAAGTAATCGTTTTTGGAAAAAAGCGAGCTATACTATGGGCCCCTAAAAAACGTCGGCTACCTGCTCCAAGGGGCAACGACTGGTCATTGGCCGTACTAAAAGCCCCGCCGGAGATGAAGCCTTCCGGACGGAATACCTCCGGATCGCCCCACAGCTCCTTGTCGGTTTGCAGGCTGGTCAGGTTTACGCGTCATCGTATTTAAAGTGTTCTATTATGGCCATCAAAGACCAATTATTTTAAAGTGTACCTGGGGTGATTCTCTTAACACAGCGCGGCGTCGAACGCAAAGTTGAACGTAAAGCTCCGCTGGGCGACCGAGCTCTGCTGCCTAATTGAGAAGGCACGCTCCAAAATGTGTTTTGTACGATCCGACGGGACTACTTAAACTTGCCGGATAAACGTTCAAAGCGCTGTGTTAAGAGAATCAGCCCCCTACTCCGAAGGGCAACAACTTGTCGCTGGCCACGCAGAGAGCCCCGCCGGAGATGAAACGCTCCGGACGGAACACCTCCGGGTCGCCCCACAGCTCCTTGTCGGTGTGCAGGCTGGTCAGGTTCACGCGTCGTCGTATTAAAAGTGTTATATTGGTACTGCTATCAAAGCCCAATTATTAAAAAGTGTACCTGCTCCGAAGGGCAGCGACTTGTCGTTGGCCACGCAGAGAGCCCCGCCGGAGATGAAGCGCTCCGGACGGAACACCTCCGGGTCGCCCCACAGCTCCTTGTCGGTGTGCAGGCTGGTCAGGTTCACGCGTCGTCGTATTAAAAGTGTTATATCGGTACTGCTATCAAAGTCCAATTATTAAAAAGTGCACCTGCTCCGAAGGGCAGCGACTTGTCGTTGGCCACGCAGAGAGCCCCGCCGGAGATGAAGCGCTCCGGACGGAACACCTCCGGGTCGCCCCACAGCTCCTTGTCGGTGTGCAGGCTGGTCAGGTTCACGCGTCGTCGTATTAAAAGTGTTATATCGGTACTGCTATCAAAGCCCAATTATTAAAAAGTGTACCTGCTCCGAAGGGCAGCGACTTGTCGTTGGCCACGCAGAGAGCCCCGCCGGAGATGAAGCGCTCCGGACGGAACACCTCCGGGTCGCCCCACAGCTCCTTGTCGGTGTGCAGGCTGGTCAGGTTCACGCGTCGTCGTATTAAAAGTGTTATATCGGTACTGCTATCAAAGCCCAATTATTAAAAAGTGTACCTGCTCCGAAGGGCAGCGACTTGTCGTTGGCCACGCAGAGAGCCCCGCCGGAGATGAAGCGCTCCGGACGGAACACCTCCGGGTCGCCCCACGGCTCCTTGTCGGTGTGCAGGCTGGTCAGGTTCACGCGTCGTCGTATTAAAAGTGTTATATCGGTACTGCTATCAAAGCCCAATTATTAAAAAGTGTACCTGCTCCGAAGGGCAGCGACTTGTCGTTGGCCACGCAGAGAGCCCCGCCGGAGATGAAGCGCTCCGGACGGAACACCTCCGGGTCGCCCCACAGCTCCTTGTCGGTGTGCAGGCTGGTCAGGTTCACGCTCACCAGGGAGTTCTGGAAGAACTTAGGAGTTAGCATAGGCCAGTCTTCCATGGACTCTTTTTTAGAGACAGGTACGTGTTTCATTATCATATAACGACGACGTTGGGTGAAGCGTTTAGCCTAGTTAGTAGTGAATTCAAAATAAAAAAAAACTATACATTTATTTAGTAAATTGGCCACATGAGGGCTCTTTTACACGTCGGTAATATGGAGTGAATCTACTAGCGCTTCGGACAAGACCATAATTGCGGAGACGAGGCGCCGTAAGAAACTCCACCAGTAGGTCATTTTTTAAATAATAAATAACAATAATACTTAATAGTAAGTTATATTACAAAGTAGGTTACAATACAACGTGACTTAGTAAGTGCCTACGAAGCTAGGGTCTCGGGTTCGATTCTAGGAATGGCCAAATGTCTATGTGACGAGCGCTGTAAATGAGCCCGTGAATTTATTACGGATGTTTTCTATGTATTTCTTTTTATAAGTATGATTTTGGCTGTCTAGTAGTACAAATCTATAGCCTAGTTTGGAATCAAGTCAATTTGTTTGAGATGGTTTCCTGACACTTATTCATTTATTCCTATATTTTTAGCGTTATTGCTTTAGCTCGTAATAATAAATGACTATTTAAAAGCCCCCGATATAATAGCGACTCCTAATTTTAGAGCTAATATCTCTTGAACGGATAATCCGATTTTTATGAAACCTAGCTAAAAAGCATCCCGATTAAACTAACTCTATTTTTAAAAAGCCACGTCTAAATTGGTCTTTCTCTTTTTTATACTCATAGATACTTATATTATAACACCCCTATTTTTTTATCTCTTGTTATCGTCACTCAGGAGCGACTCAATCAATATTAACAGACTGAGCGGCTGTAAGAGGGTTAATGTCAAATCTAGATTGTTCCGTACCTCTGGGATGTCGTATCCGCCGAGTTTGACGTCGACGAGGGTGCGGTGTGGCACGGCCAGCGGCACCGGCGTCTCAAACCGCATTATCTCGCGCAAGCACGCTTCGGTGTACGGCATGCTTTAACACACAGACAAATACCGTGAAGTTGTGCAGCTTTTTTAGAGTTCCGTACCAAAACGGGACCCTATTAGCTAAGAAGCTTTTGTTCATCCTAACTGAGAAAAAATAAAAATCAGAAACTAAAATATCAAGGAGTCCAGAAGAGAGATGCTCATACAAGAAAAGTTTTTTTTTTGTTTTTGCTTTATCGTCAAACGTATAAGCGTCAAAGGTGTGATTATCTATAGTGCAAACTCTTAAGAAACATGACAAGCAATAAAAACTCGGTCAAGTGTGTTTTGTTCTGTATGGAACCCTCGGTGCGTGTTAGGGCATAGAGAAGGCAAACGAAGACTTAGACCTCCTGATGGTGAGTGTGCACTGAAGCCAACAACAACAACCACTCACAACAACGTTCTCACAACTCCTGAGGGAATAGCGATAAAGAAGTTTACGTCTACGCGGATGGAGTCGCGGGAAACAGCTAGTATTTCCAAACTAATATTATAAAATTAAAAGGAACTCTGGCTGTCTGTTTATGTTACCCTTTACACGGATAAACTGCTGAACCAATTCAGATGAAATTTGGTATGGAGATAGTTTGAGTCCTGGGGAAGGACATAGGGTATTTGTAAAACGATTTCTACGCGGACGGAGTCGCGCAGAAAACTTAGTATAATATAAATTCTTGAAATTATCCAACGTTACATAAACGCACAAATACATAAGTGTGTTTACTTTTAGATTCAATACATTGAACGTTTTAATGTCTTTCTTTCGTGTCTATAAATTGAATTAATTCACAGAAACAGAAATATGAGCTAACATGTCATCTTTCACGTCGCACATCTGTCATTGTTTATCTTTACGTTCTAGATCTGTATAATTGATCCATGAACGGACCGATAACACTGTAACGGTCAGCCTCAAGACAATTCCGAGGTTTTCTTTGAATACCTGAATGTAGCGGGATTCGGAACCGGCTTCGAAAATAAACCGGGTCATCCGGTTTTGGGTTATCGGGAATTTTGCGCAGTGGCCATTCCCACATTCGAAGTTCCAAGTTGCTTTAGTCCTGTCCCTTTCGCTCTGATTCATTATATGTGTAAATGTTGCGAGAAAAGGATAGCATTTCCCATGTTCTGTAGGTATTTGGTACGTAGTAAACGCCAGATGACAACGAGATTACGTTTCTCGGCACAATACCAAAACAGGAATATTTACGAATTCGACTGATTGCCAAGTTGCTGGAAAAATACTGTTTACAAGCTAGTATGGTGCTTTCGTTACTTTTTCTCACTTATAACCTACTTATATTAAGCGAAAGGACCCTGAGCTCATGAGCTGTCTTCGGTCTGGCTGGAGTGTCATAGGTACATTATTGTTTGACATAGAAATAAGACTATCATAAATTCTGTCGACTAAAATAAATAGTGTTCGATTCTATTCGGATCAGACACTTAAACCGTAGTTCCCTGCTGATGGAGTACGTAAAATTGAATAACATACGAATAGTTAACTAGAAAGACACAACTTTATTTGCGTTATCAGAACAAACTTTTGGAAAAACATTAAGCAAACTTTGAACATGTTGAACGCAATTATTTGCAACAAAAATTAGGAAGGAGGTTAAAACAAACATAACATAAAGTTTAAAATACCACTCTCTCATCTTTATGGTCGCCTTTATCGCGATGGATAAAGCATCTATCCACT